>BCNH02000010.1:1727962-1802057 GCA_001662345.2 Metrosideros polymorpha var. glaberrima
GAGGCTGNNNGCGAGGCTGAGCTCGCCCGAGGCTGGCGAGCTCGAGTCTCGCCAGATCGACAAGGCTCGAGCCTCACCAATGGCCGGCCACTAGTCAAGGAAGAAGACAAAAGAAAAAGAAAAAAAGAATAAGTGAAAAGAAAAGAAAAGAATAAAATAAAATGAAATATTTAAAAAATCAGAACATTTAAAAACATATAAAAATCAGAAAATTAAAAATGACCTAACCTTGTTAGTTGTTAGTAAATGATAATGGACTAATGGGTTAAGTTAAATGGATTGTAAATGGGTTGAGACTACACCCATTTATGACTCGTGTATTTTGGGTCCCTTATTCTCAAAATCCATTATGACCAATCTTGAAAATAAAGAGTGACCCATTAATGGCCAATTTAATCAAATATGGATTTATAAATGGGTTTTAGACCGATTTTGACAGGTCTAGAGCAAAGTAATGCGGCCCAAATACAATGGAGATCTCATTGGTTCTTCGGTTGGGCTTCGAAGCCCATGGTCTAAGCTTGTAGTGAACGAAGTTTAATGTTGAACATTGCATTTATTTGAAAGGCTCTATCTTTCCTTTCCTCTTGCTTGGATGTATATGAAAAAGATTATTTAAAACCGTCACGTCAACTAAATGAAGATACTTATAAGCTCAAATGAGTTTAGGAAACGAAATTAAATGATCTTGATACGTGGTTTTGATGAAATTCATGGGCTCAAAGTTTGAAATTGAAATCCCTCGCTAAGTCTAAATTAGGTTTTTCTTTGGCTAATTTTTAATTTTAAATGCCCCATGACATTAATCAAACGACGTTAAATGTCAGTAAACGCAATCTTCATGGATTTAGGAGTGATCGGTTCCACGCTCTCTTCACAAATCCATGCAATTGTTAGAGGGTCGAATTCCAACTAATGGAAAAAAGAAAGCGACACCGACTCTCTACGATCTACCAGGTGACAACTTGCTTCATCGCACATCTTCCTATTGAAATTTAAATAAAACTCGAGTTATGTTAACGAGTGTTACGGCAGCACTTGTTAAATGTGTCTAATAAAGGGAAGAAAGAATTAAAGTAGTGTTTTTAAATACTTGAACAAAAATTAGAGATTCAAAAATGAAAAAAAAAATCAGATAATTGTTTAGCGAGTACTTCAAAGACATTTGTTGACCAAATCTCAAAAAAAAATTAAGCCGAGAGGAAAAAGGAAAAACGTCTCCGACGAAGAGAGAGATTATTTGGTTCCTTAGCACAAGAAAGAAAAATAAATTCTCCTTGGAAATTTGTTTAGTGGGATATTTTTTTTTTGCCGAAAGAAAATTTCATTTATTTGTCATAATTAAACACAAGAGGAACATGGAAAGCTTCTAAACAAAACAAATCCCAAAAGAGTTGCAAAATAAAATAAAACTCAAAAAACAAAAGAGTACAACTTGCAGCTATAAGCGTGCTCTCATCCTAAAAGACCACATATGTCACAGCATTAAAAAACAATCGGTGGCCAATAATCGAAACCATTAGTGATGGGCGTCGATATCTTCCCCTCCTGAAATTACGGCTTGCAATGTGGCCTATATTCAGCATCCTCAGCACCATCGCCATATGAAGATGACGACGGCAACAACAATATGTTGAACCACCGCAGATCAAATGCCTCTAAAAAACTCATAGATCCAAATTTAGATTGGGAAAGAAAAGTTGCTAAATTTAAATCTACACCTGAATCGGGAGACGAGAGTATCCACCTAATTTCGGAGATGGAAAATTTTTAGTGAGATAAATTTTTTTTTGTTGAATAGCGAGATAATTTTTTTTTATTCATTTTCATTGTAATACAATGCAGTCGAACTGCATGTAGGGTGGAAAATCACCTGCCTCTACTTGACATCATAAGATCCTACCTTCCACACCAAATTAATAAAATAGATCACGAACAAGTATCCCACTTTCAATTTATAAATGCTGTTCGTCCTGTCGTTTGACTTTGACCGGGGAACAGCCTGTCCAAAGGGGAAACCATTGTTTAGTCTTCCCCAATGCCGAACATGGGACTCCTGTCCAATGTCCGTGTCTGAAAGAGCTTGAGGCCCTCCTTTTTACATGTTAGAAAGTACAATCGGTCTAAGATTTGTGTAGGTTTGAATTGAATATTGTACTCTTGAATAATGGAGACCATGTGACATGAGAGAATGAGATGCTACATTCGCTAGAGTCACCGTCTCTTTTTCGAACATGCATGCGCGAGCGCACATATGAAAAAAGGTATAATATCGAAAGATAGTCTCGTGGCCTATGCCGTGCCACATGCGAGTGCTTGACCTTTTTTAAGCCCGATATAAGAGATTTTCGCCACATTTTAGGTATCATGGTAGGTCGGATTTAGGTCGGTTGTATTGGGGAATGAGGCTACGAATTCAATTTGTATGCCAAACTTAAAATAAAAACAAGGCCTTTGAGATCATATGAAAAGCAATGGAACGCTTCTCTTTCTTCATTACCCGTGTTCACGTGCTCAATATGCTGCAAATGAACGTTTTTTAGAAATTTGTTAGGCAATCACAAGTAAACACTAAAAATGAAGCAAAAGAACAATAAATTCAAGAGTCACGGACATCGGAATAATCAAATATGTGTCAGAAAATTCAACTCAAAAGTTTATGTTAATACGTTGAGGAAGATTTTATGTATATAAACAACATATAAATTTGTACACAAGTGATATATGATATTTTAACGGTTTGTATTTTTGTTTATGCAAAAAAAATGTTGAAAAGGGATGTGGGTAAATATGTGGAAAACAACAAACAATGAGGCGGGAGTATCAAAGAAATGGGGTTAAAAAGAGTATGGTCTCTGACAAATTGGACTTTGCCTTTTTTGTTTTTTTGTTTTCACTCGACTCCACTTTAATAACGTGTGATTGGAGATGGGTTTTGAGATATTAGTGAATAAAAAAAATAAAACAAATTATAAAAAATCAGAAAATTTATTTAAAAAATTTGCAAAAGTTACTCACATCAATACCAACCGTCAGTCATGCTTCATAAGATGGTCGACATCCATATTAGCAATTATCGATCAAAATTGGTCGAAATGACTATATTGATAAATTATCAAAAGATTTAGGACTAAATTGACCAAATTAAAAATTAAGAATAGAATTGACATTCGTAAAATAAATTTAAAAAATCGGCATTTTTTCCCTCCAACTTAATGATGTGCAGTTGGAGATGGGTTTTGAGCTCCGGCAGAATGGTAGCAATAAAGTCCCAGCAAAAGTGAAATTCACAAATTGAAAAGGCCCCCCAAAAAAAAATAATAATAAAGAACGCCGGAGGCATCTATATTATTATTTGTACTCGAGATTCGGTGGAACCCATACGCGTTACGTACCAATCAGTCTCGGTCGGTCCGAGCCAGGAAGAGATTGAAGGATTTGTTGTGATGTTGATTGGTCATGGACTGTGGAGACGCAGTACCACACCCGCTGCCCATATTATTAACACTAGCAAGAGGGTGTGCACAGACAAAATTGGCATTTAAAAAGATTTAATAAAATCGCCTTATTAAAAAAAAACATTTGATTTTATTGATGAACGGGAAAAAAAAAATCGTTGACTCAGTATGATGATTATACACATATATGTTAGAAAGAGGAAACATTTCAAAGATTTGAAATTTTTCCGGCAAGGCTATTTATAAAGTAGAAAAGATTCGAATTTCAAAATCGAGATACACAAGAGATAAAACGGAATTATCGATGCACGAATTTGTCCATAAGGTAGCTAATAGGAGAAATATTTTCGAAAAACGAAAGGTAATTAATGAATTTTCAATAATAGGAAGTTCTTTTGCTTTATATCATGGTATAGATAATCGAATGAACAACAAGGACATATTTGTCTAGGGAAAATTTCACGATATAGGAAAATATTTATCGGGAATCACTCGCTAGGAAATGTTTTTTTTTTCCTTTTTAGATCGGAGAATTCATTTTACTAACTATACGCGCGAGCATATTTTTCTTTCGCCGTAAATGGTTAGCATTTTCAGCAAATCAAATGTGTGAAAATCTAGAACACCAACCTACGAAAAATTCTCTCACTCAAACAAACACACCCTAAATTATAAGTAATTAGAGCATTCAATTTCAGCACATAGTTTTTTTATCCGGGGATTGTTAATTTGGAATCCCAATGTCGCGTGACACTAAAATTATAACGTGCACTCGAATTTTCACGATGGTTAAATAATTTTCTAATTCCTCTGTGTGTAGGTAAGTGAATGATTGTATTATAAAAGCGTATTGTGTAAATTAAAAAAGGAGAAAAAAAAAACAATATTGGAAGATGCATGTCTTTTCTCCCATTGGTCGCTGGCTTCGGTTTCTAGACTGACTTGACCGGACTTTACATGGCGGGCAGGGCGCGACAAGTCTTTTCCTTTCCTCCGGCGAGTTTATCTGTTTGGCCTTTTCTCTCCACCCAAAACGACCCTCCGTTTTCCATCTTCCACGTGTCCCTCAATCCCCTGTTATTCTCCCCCTAAACCCGTGCTTTTCCATTGTCGTTTCGTTTCGCTCTCCCGAAGACCAAAAACCTTTCCCGCGTGTCGTTGCCGCAGCACACGTGTAAGCCCTGACCCGAAGTGAAAAATTCACCCCACGACAAACTCCGAGTCTGGAGCGGGCTGACAGTTGTTATTGTTGGTAGAAGGAAAAGCACAAAAACCACCAAATTTTTTTAATTTTATCACATTTTTCTCGAATTTTCTTTTATAATATTAAAATTCTCAAAACATGTTTATTATGATACATTTACTTTAAACCTTTTTTTGTGACATAAAAAAGTCTCAAATTTGTACTTATGTGACACATTTACCCATTAATGTTCTATCAACTGATTTTTCAATCAAAACAATGTCGTTTTTATTTCACTTAAGCCACGTGGGAGCCATGTTAACACTGTTCACTTTACGATGTCCATATAGGCAGATTTTTAACGGTAAATATGATACACAGATATGAGTTTTTATTTTTTTGTCACAAAAAAAAATTATGATAAATGTGTCATGCTGGACATAGTTTGGGGTTTTTGGTAAAAATATGTCACCATTTTATTTTGTTAATTTAGGCAAGTATGATGGTGCGTTTGTTTTGCAAAAAATAGATAATTTGAAAAACACAAGCTTATAAAAATGAATGAACGAAAAATATTTTCTTTATCTGTGAAAATGTTAAGGAAAACATCTTTGATCGACCCATAAAAAGTACTAAAAAAGTCCTAAACATTTCGATATGACGAATTTAGTCCTAATCCTTTTCACATCAGTACTAATTTAATTCCATCAAGCCAATTTAGGAAGAAAATTGATAACGTGGACGTCGATGTTCCTACTGTTGGGGTGCGAGCTGCTAAATTATAGTGTAACCATCCACTAAATGTAACCCTAGTTTAAATATGAATTAGGATAAAACCTTGCATCTTGATTTTTTTCTTTCAACTTTAACTCATTTTCGTGTAATTGTGCGTCAATACCTAACACCTACGTGGCACGACCAACGTTGATGTGGACATTGATGAGGGATGCCGTTGCCTGAGCGAGGGTCACCCTTGCTAGATTTGGCAAGCCAGCCTTGGTCTGAGCGAGGGTTAGCCTCGCCTAACCCTCGCCTAGGCAACACTTGATGAGGCCGCCCTCGCCCGACGTCGCCATATCTGGAAAAAGAGTCATTATGTAAAATGAGTGTGCTTAACCAAAGTAATTGTTGAGATAATGCAAGTTCCGAAATGGAAAAAGAGATAAAGAAGAAAGAAAGCTAGGCGTTTGAGAAGCCTCGTCATGGTCTACTCATTATCATCATGTTAGCGTGGATTCGAGATTCCTATGTCATTAGGATGTCGTTAGGATAAACTTTAGATTCGAGATGCATATCTCACGGCCCCATTAGCATCATTAGATTAACTTGCTAGACCTAGACCACCGAAAGTTACAAAGTTCGACGTGATCCCATTTTAAGTCCTAGATTCGAACATTCTCACCCGGGGAGTGCTATAACAATTCATGGAACTTTGCCTTTGCTAGCTCTTTCTCTCTTTTAAATATTTATTTATTTTGGGGGGGTGTTTTCTGTTTAATAATTCAGGGGCACGAGCTCAACACTCGGTTATTTAAATGCCCGTGAAAATTCTTACAAGTCTCGTGAATCAGTAAAGTTCTCAAAACAATTTGCACACGGTTTGTGAGAATTGAACATGAGATCACTAATTTCTGAGCCCAAAATTACTAGTTCTTTTTATTCCGTGCATAGAAGTTAAAAGATTGGTTTAGAGAGAAAGAGAATGCAAATAATTAGCTAAAACAACGACGTCATTTTTTTTTTATGTCTTAATGAAACGAAAAATGACTTTCATAATTTTTACCTTTTCCTATCGCTTTGGAAAGTTCGGTTTGGTCGGGCGATACTAATGTATTTCAAATGTTTAAAACCCCTAGACATACTACTGTTTAATCTCATTAAAGATCATTGAGAACTTTTTTCCCACTTTTGTATTTAGATCAATAATTTTTCAACTAAGTTGCCTCAATTAGGCCCTTATACTAAAGTTAGTAATGAAAGTGGTCCAGTCATTGTCTCATCGCTGATAGAGGTGACCTTAATGGGCGGTGAAAGGTCAAGTGAAAGGTCAACGACCATTGGTGATGGCGGTGAGGGTGTCTACAACTAATGTAGTAGCTCAGATTTTTAGTATCCACTTTCATTAATCAACAAGATTTTTTTTTTAAGAAATCGTCCCAGATATCAAAACTCTAATAAATATGTCAACACTTCTTTTTTACAAAATAATTACAAAAACCAGCATTATAGATCGGCTCTCTTTCCTTGATCATCCCGTGCGGAAAGAAGGCCGGTTGGGACTAACTATGATAATTCACGTGGACCCATTTGATCAAAGCAATTTTGAAATCCTGAACGATCCATTAAAGAAATAGAGTTTCTATCTATCAGTCAATTTTCTCCCCCAAGACTTTACCAATGTTCAGACGAATATTTGAACTTTCCAGATCGTTACGGATGAATTAATAAGTTAAGATGGCACTAAATTTCTTTTTAAGAGAGCTTATCATGGTCCCAGCTCACACCATACCTTTTTTCTTTCCCTAGTGTCATACACTTATTGTGATGGATACATATGCTAAGTCCAAGACAATTAGACAATAGAACAGGCAAGCTTTATCATCAAAAGAACCAAATGGCCAATGCAACAGTAGATTGGAGAATCATGAGGAGTTTATGGGCAAGGGGTCCATTCAGGAAAGCAGTTCCCCCCATTACACTTTGACTTTTTAACACCACAAAACATGCTAATAGAACCTTCCTTATCCGATACTTATCTTTATCTTCTGAAATATATAAACATAAATATATGAAAAAAAAAAAAACCTTTAGCATCAAAGCAAACTACTGGATAGCATATTTTCTCGTACAAAATGGGATTAAGACCTACCTCGCTATTAATATATTCAATTTAAGGTGCCAATAAAACACCAATTGCTCATTGGGCAAACCCCTCGCCACAATCCCAACATATATGATTGAGGAAGTTCGTGACCGCCGACCGACGATACATCTGAGTACGGATTTGTCCTTCATAGACTAACCTAGGTTTTCTGAGATCGAGGGTAAACTGAGCAATCGAACCTGTAACCCTTGACTTATATGCCAAATTTCGAATTGCTTGGCGAATAATCTGATTGGATTTTAACACTTAATTGATTTTTATTGAACGTCAAATAAAGCTTATGCGGAAGTCTTTGTTCGCCCTCCGAACTTAAGAAGCGCACTATTTTTCTTCATATCTTTGAAGTAATCGGAAAGCCCTTAAACCATCTCGTCAATCATTTCAATTATACAAGATAATGTTTCTGGAGCATACGTAAAAATGGCTTCGAGGGAGATGCACACAATAGAACCATCAAACTTCAAAATCTTAAAAAAAATAAAAAATAGATGGTGAACGTAAACGATGAAATTGAATTTCAGACGATATTTCAAATCGAAATAAGTGACTCTTTAGTTTTCTTTCAAACGCCGGATGGAGTCGTTGATGTCGGTTGCCCCTCCTCACCCTTTTCTTCAATAAATTGAAAAAAGAGCGGCTCTCTTTTTATTTAGCAGGTTTAAAAAATTACACTGGTAGGCCTAATTCCCTAAAAAATTCTCAACTTGAGGTCTAGTCATAAATGTCTATCCTCAAATTTTTTTTTGCCTCAGAAAAAATCATAAATTTTAGGTCCAATCTCAAATCTGCCTCAAGCTTTTCTCTATCTAAAAAAAACCTCAATTTTAGGTCTAGTCCCAAGTTTACTATGATTTTTTTTTTGTCGAAGAGAAAAATTACCAAATTTTTTACTCTAAAATCACCATATGTCCAAAAATCGCCGTTAGTAGTCCATAATTTTCATATTCTAGAACGATTTCATTTTGGACTGGACCACGGAGATAGATTTGATAATAGATTAAACGTTGGTGATTTATTTTAGACAAGATAAAATTTAGGACAGATTTGAAATTGGATATAAAGTTTGAGGTTTTTTAAGAGAAAAAAAAAAGTTCAGAATAGAATTGAGACTGGACCTGAAGTTGGGATTTTAAAGCAAATTAGGCTCTATATGGCATAGCATAACACTAAAATTGGCAATCCTCGATGTAGTAATTTTTTTAATAATGATTTAATGTAAATAATCTTTACTGTACAAAGCAGATATTAGCAATTAACCACGAGATCTCAGATTGTGTCCCCCCACTGTCTTCAGACTGCCAAGTTCCATTGCATTCTCCTTTTCCTTCTGTAGTATCTAATTAAATCTATTATCATTCCATTTTATTTATTTTCTATATAAATCGCCTCTTCCTCTTTCTGCACTCTCACTGGAGAGAGAAGGAAGTCACAGAGAGGCAGAGAGAGAGAGAGAGAGAGCGAGAGACAGGAAATGGAGAGCCGCAGTAACAACTCCTCCTTCTCGAGCCCCCGAGCCTACCTCCGAGCGCTGGCTCAGACGCCGGCTCGCCTGCCCCGCCGGGCCTGCTCGGTCTCCACGTCCTACGAGGAGATGAGCCGGGTCCGGTCCCGGTGCGGGCCGGACATGGCCAAGACCCTCCGCTGGTTCGACCTCGTCGGTTTCGGCGTCGGCGGTATGGTGGGCGCCGGCGTCTTCGTGACCACCGGCAGGGCCAGCCGCTGCTGCGCCGGCCCCGCCGTCGTCCTGTCCTACGCCATTGCCGGCCTCTGCGCCCTCCTCTCCGCCTTCTGCTACACTGAGTTCGCCGTCGACATGCCCGTCGCCGGCGGCGCGTTCAGCTACCTCCGCGTCACCTTCGGTACCTCATTCACTCTTTCTTTCGGACAGGTCCTCGGTAGTCGGTACCCATTTCATCATCTTCACCTTAAACACGGCAAACTCAAGTCACAATAATTTGACCTGTTAGCTCTGTTTTTTCGGTGCATTCCTGTCTTTTCCCCCTGCATTTTCCGTGCATTTTCCGCTGAATTTATGTGCATTACTTTGGCTCCCCTCTAACAAAAAAAAACCATTTATGCTTCGAATATATCAAACATTAAAAAAAAAAAATCGATTTACAAAGCAGACGTAACGGACTGTTTGTGAATTTATATACTCACTCAAAATGAAAACGATGTCTTCTTTTCTTTACCTACTCTAGGTGAGTTCGCGGCATTCCTGACCGGTGCAAATCTCATAGCGGAGTACGTGATGTCGAACGCCGCCGTCGCGAGGAGCTTCACCGCCTATTTCGGCACCGCGATCGGCGTCTCGCACACTAAGTGGCGGCTCGCCGTCCCCGGACTCCCGAAGGGCTTCAACGAGATCGACCTGGTCGCCGTCGCCGTCGTCTTGATCATAACCCTCATTATCTGTTACAGGTAGAAATTAAAATTAATAATCCAAAAAAGAAAATCAGTGGCACTTATATTTCCATATATATGTACAGTTTCTCTTTTCAGTGACGATAATGTCTTTCTTTTTTTCTTTTGCCTTTTCAGTACACGCGAGAGTTCGGTGGTGAACATGACGTTGACGGCGCTTCACATCCTGTTCATAGCATTCGTGATCCTGATCTGTTTCTCGAGAGGCGAGTGGAGGAACTTCACCGAGCCGGGCGACCCGAGTAGCCCGGGCGGGTTCTTCCCGCACGGCGCCTCGGGCGTGTTCAACGGGGCCGCGGTGGTCTACGTGAGCTACATTGGGTACGACGCCGTCTCGACCATGGCCGAGGAGGTGAAGAACCCCATTAAGGACATCCCCATCGGGGTCTCGGGCTCTGTCGTCCTCGTCACCGTCCTCTACTGCTTGATGGCCGCTTCCATGTCCATGTTGCTCCCTTATGACAAGGTAAAGAATCGCAAATTGCTCATCGTTTGTCTGAATACATTCGCTAAGATTAATTTGGACAGTTAGATTTTGTGGGACCTAAATGAATTCCACACGGGAAAATCTAGGACGCACCCATGTGACAAATTTCACATAGTAGGCCCCGTCTGCATCAATGTCTAACTTATCTAATAAAATCCGAGTTAGTCACGAGCACAATCATCACGATCCTGGTCCATCCACGTTTTTCTCTTGATATATTTGTTTGTGCGGCCGACGGATGATGACCGGTGCTGCTGCGTGTTTCGGTGGCGGCAGATCAACGTGGAGGCGCCGTTCGCGGGGGCGTTCCAAGGGAGAGGAGGGTGGGAGTGGGCGTCGAACGTGATCGGGGCCGGGGCGAGCTTCGGGATCCTGACGTCGCTGATAGTGGCGATGCTGGGGCAGGCGCGGTACATGTGCGTGATCGGGCGGTCCGGCGTGGCCCCCGCCTGGTTCGCCCGGGTCCACCCCAGGACTTCCACGCCCGTCAACGCTTCCGCTTTTCTGGGTAACGTTCCGTCCCGTTCGCCCCCATCCTTTTCTCCTTTTTTTTTGGCCTTTTTGGTAATCTAATTAATAATTAATCGTTAATTCCACTTTTTTAATTGGGTAAATTAATGACGAAGTTGTCGTAACGAGTTCTTCACTGGGCTCCATGTCGAGGATGTCGTGCCTGGGTGAGTTCTCGAGTGCTTTTCGATGACAAGTCCTTTTTTTTTTTTGGCGGTTCTTTTGGGTTGGTGGGGTTGGAGTTTCGCGATTGTTCTGGTTCTTGGTCCATGGCTGCTTCCTGTCGGTGCCGTTGGGCAGGACCCGGTCGAACCGTTTCTGATTTAGTGGGTTTGGATTAGGATTTACCTTAGAAAAATGAAAACTTTGAGGTGCTGCAATCCATGGCGATCGTGCTTTCGTGTGCGCAATAGCCTTTGATGACAGAGTTGACATCGTTTTCAGATAAGTTCTCAAGCGTGTACTTGCTCTTTAAGAGGATAATGGGGCAGCTGGAAATCTGTCTTCACGGGTCTAGTTTCCCATGTGTTTTTAAGACGAGTTAGCTTTTGGTGTTCGAGTGGGAATGAATCACTCATGACCCTAAATCCTAGCGCGTGACAATGGTGCCTCGAGCCTAAGCTAAAGGGTTCCATTTTGGGCCAATGAAAGGAGTGGAGGTGATGGTTTGATGATGAAGTTTGGAAAGGCACAAATTGGATCTTGGGTGGGTCTTTGCTCAGTGGGTAATGGGATCAATAGGATTCGGATAGGCATGAATTAAGCGGGTAGCACTTGTCAATCCTATGGACTCGCTTTCTCTCTCTCTCTTACGGTTCTCGGGAATTGATTAATCATACGTAATTAAAAGATAATCTCGTCCTTGTTATGCTGATTGAACATAGTACGATGGAGTTAGTACACCGGGAATGATTGACTATCTTTGTTTATTTAGGTGTTTAACAAGTGCCTGTCGCTTGGATTACTCGAAATCCACAAGATCCATATGGAAAAGGTCAATTCCAACACTTAGGACTCGCCAGTGGTCTAAAATGGTCCAACCAGGCCCTGTGCGCTTCCCATTAGATTTGGGGGCATGGATGGACTCAACCTTGTGCGACAATGACATCTCCTTACCAAGGATTGTCATGGCAAGTTCCCCCCTCAATCAATGACAAAGCAAGTGAAGGGGACCTCATTGGATTTAGATAGAGAGGGAGAGGGAAAAGAGAGTCAATTCACCACCCACTCTATAATGTTTAATTCTTATCGCTTTCAAAATTAGTCGTGTAGATAGATATTTCTAGTAGTGGAAGTTGCAAAGCAAGTTCCAATTTCTTGCTTCACTCGTTAGATAGAAGTCTTCTATACTTATTAGTCTTTCATTGTCGAATAGATCCGTCGAAAAATTGGTTCTGTGTGATTTCGAGATTGGTTCCTTGTAATTGCTAAAGATTTTAGTTTAGTAGTACAACAAGTGCACATCAACGCGTGAGTCACTAAGATACGAAAATTTTGGGCATTGATATGTGCCTCGCCACAATCTCATGAACTTATGGTTCATACAACTCCAAGACAACATGTGATCTTTCCAAAGATATTTTCGCAACACATTGTGATTCTTTCCGTCACTCTCTGACAAATGTGCCATGCTTTCCAGGAATCTTAACGGCGGCCATTGCGCTTTTCACGGACCTAGACGTCCTCCTCAACCTCGTCTCCATCGGCACCCTCTTCGTCTTCTACATGGTGGCCAACGCGGTGGTGTACCGCCGCTACGTGGCAGTCGGGGCCACAGACCCGCGCCCCACCTTATCGTTTCTATCCGCGTTCTCCCTCACTGCCGTCATCTTCGCCCTCATATGGCACTTGGCGCCTCCCAGCAAGCCCAAGTACTTCATGCTCGCTTTGTGTGCGCTCGTGGCCCTCTTGGTCGTGCAACTGTTCCATTTCACCGTCCCGCAGGCCCACAAGCCCGAGTTCTGGGGCGTGCCTCTCATGCCGTGGATCCCTTGCGTCTCCATTTTCTTGAACATTTTCTTGCTCGGGGCGCTCGATGGCCCGTCCTACGTGCGGTTCGGGGTCTTCTCGGGCATCGTGGGGCTCATCTACATCTTCTATGGGGTTCATGCTAGCTTCGATGCGGAAGGGGAGTCGTCGATCGGGCGCAAATACGGAGAGCTGGCGAAGGAACCGGAGGGAGTTGAGAATTATAGTCTCAAAGTGTAGATTATTTTCCTTCTCCATTACGGTTCTTCTTTCAATTAGGTAAAAAGCTTAGACTTTGGTTTGTCTTGCTTATATGCTCTTCGGCGAATATGCTCAAAAGGGTGAAAGAAAAGTGCAGACTACCATGTAATTTTGTATGGAAAACGCAAGCTGTACAGCTTTGGAAAGCCTTCAATTTCTCCAATAAATCTCAAAAAAAAAAATTGAGATTCCTCATCTTTCCTTTTCGAACATTATTATGCGAATCGATCGAGGATCGAGCAGGCTGTCCACTAGCCGCCTTGTGAAGAGGAGGATGATTTGATGCCATTGAAGATTGATCACGACTGGTATTGTCGATAGCCACAATAGTTTCGATATGATTAATTAGGGCCTATGGGATGTATATTCCATCCCCTCCTCCTTTATTTTTCTTGTCATTTCATGGCGTCGAATCTCAATTATGTCAAGCCCTACTTTTGCAAAATGGACCGACGATTGACTTGCATATTCAGATGACTTATGTCCTAGGTTATGATTACCCTATGAGTCCATCATAACATTTACCATATCATGTCATATATTAAAAAAAAAAAAATCAATGGAGTGGAGTGTCGGCGCTCGGCAGTTTGGTAAAGTACTTATTCAAATGATTAACCAAACAATCCCGCTTACATGTTCAATTTCAAATAAGGTCATTTTTAGCCTCTAAAGGTCCGTTTGCTTTTTCAGAAAAATGGGCAATTTGAAAAACATTTTCCTAAAATGATTAGCTATATCGCTTGGAGAAATTAGCCAACAAAAAAATTATTTTATTTATCGACAATGATTTATGTCTAAACATTTTCGTAAACGACGGAAATGTTCTTTGTTCACTCATTTTGTCGGCGATACAAGCGACCATTTCTAAACGCGAGTTTTTCAATAAACAAACGAACCCTTAAAAATCAAATTTCCAGCCCTTATTACATTTATGAGCTTAATTATGACCGACTTATACAATAGATTAAAGCACCATTTTGGCCCCTACCAATTCTTATTAAAGTCATAGCGCCCCACTTATTCAAAACTTCACTTACCAAAGCTGAGCGACTTTTCCGTTTTACTCCTTTTATTCAGTCAATCAATTATAATATATGGGGTTGATGGAATGCCATTCTTTGCTTTCCACATCGAAGCTTACTTTCGGTCCTTCGCTTTATGCTTTTATCATCACGGTACGGAATAATTCCCCAGGCGATTAATTTACTAATCTAATTATGTGCTGAGAAAAAAGATTAAGTATTCGAGTTAGCAGTCGAGACAATTATTGATTAGTAATGGAAAGAACAGGATTGTTCGTAAGGGGAAAGGGGGAGATTGAGAGTCTAGAAATTACATCAAGAAAAAGACAGTGGCATTCTTATTTAGCTGAAAGGCAAAGCGATCGATCTCTCTCGTCTTGACAAAAATCAGTGCCAAGACAAGAAATCATGGGCCATCGCGTTGGATTTACTGTGTCTTCTTGCCGATTTTAGCTCAATCCCTTTGGTCCCCTTCTAGGGCCCTCTCTTATCATCATCATCATCATCAGCATTATTGTTGTTATTATTAGAATTATTATCACAAAAAACCTTGAATTGGTACACCTGCAACAAATTTATTCAAAACTAATTTGTTGAGTACGAAAAACTTCAAATTAATACATCGTGACAAATTTACCCAAAAACTAATTTTTTGACCACGAAAAATCTCAAATGGGTACACCCGTGACAAATTTATACCAAATTTTAGGGCTTGTCGGAGAAGATGAATTAAGCTATGCCGCTAGAAAATGAGTTAATTGAAGAAATATCAACTAACTTATTATTATTATTTTTTTAAAAAAATTAAGTTTGTGGTAAATTTGTTGCAGGTGTACCGATTTGAGATTTTTTGTGGTCAAAAAATTAGTTCGGGATGAATTTATCACACGTGTATCGGTTTGCAGTTTTTCGTGGTAAAAAAATCAGTTCGGGATAAATTTGATGTAAATGTATCGGTTTAGGATTTTTCGTAATATTAATCCTTATTATTATTATTATTATTACCAAGATAAGTCAAAATACCCATGAAGAGGAAAACGAAGATATATTCAATCGATTTTTCCTCTCGAGCTTTGTCCACTGGATGCAAAGCCCTCAATCATGGGAAAAGTTCCTGATAATTATTCGCGAATCTTGGCTCGTATTTCAACGTCGAGAACCGGGCCGAAAGGAAGAGCCGATTGTCGAAGCTGAGTTCTTTCGTCGCCGTCGTAGTGAAAAAAACGGCACCTCCTTTTCCAAGTGTCGAGAGAATTTCATCGGGTAGGAATTATTGAGGGATCGTGACGAGGGGAAGAAGAACGGTCAGGATTTCGTTTTCAGGAATCTCGGAGCTTGAGTTGAGTCCTGTCGATTGAGTCCAACTTCAGAAAGGCCAAGACTTCTTCTCGTGTCTCTCTCCATTTATTTTGAAATCTTATGCAAGTGGGGATGATGAAGCACTCCCAAAACCTTTCCAAGATACCCTTGAAAAAATGTCTAGGGTTTTGTTCGATACAAATCGTAAGCTCCGCTTTTTCCATTGGCTTAAACTGTCGGCGAAGTAGTTGTTGGAAATTTAGGAGCCACATCGTTCGCTCGTAGTAACTCTTTTCTGGGTTATTCTTGCTCATATAAGATCTTTAAGGTCGTGCATCGAGAATTACTAATGACAATTCGAGGGCCATTGCATAAGGGGGAAAGAAGAAAGGAAAAAAAACCGCTCTTAATATATATAATATAAATGTCTTTCTATTTTTCTCCTCTTAATTATTTTGTTGATATATATTTGGTGCTTATATAATGCACGTCTGAGATTGTGCACAAGAATCTGGAAAAAGTGGTAGTGACTTTACTGACCAGTGACTCTCGAGGGATCAAGCAAGTGGATTTGAGATTCGCGTTTGCACTGCAAATGGATTCGAAGTCAAAAAGGGATAAAGAGGGTGGATAGATCACAAAGGAAAATATGACGAATCATATCAAGAATGTCTAAATGAAAATGAATATATTATTTAAATTTGCTTATTCACTTGTAATCTTTGGAATATCGTCTTGAGAAGGAGATAACATTCCGAGGCTCAATTTTCCCCCCCATCAAAATTGGAGAAATCAGTTTTTGTGACTCTTCGGACTTATTACATGGGTCGTTTTCTTTTTTAATTTTTTTTTTCTGGGGGCTGCGGTGTTACCAAAAAAGATAAATAGAATAGAGCGTAGAGAAGCAAGCAACACGACGTTCGGCCCAAAAAAAAGAAAAGGAAACCGAGAAGCAATGCAAAATGCGGTCAACGTGATTTACATCAGTTCTCGAGCCTTGGCTCTACAACCCTCCGCCTCCACCACGTACTTCATGAGAAAATTCTCAATCAGACCACTAATTTTATCGAGTCGTGTGACAGATCAAGTCGATATATCACGAATCAACCAAGTTTAACATGTGATATTATGTCGAGAAAATGTTAGAATTAATTGGGTTTTTCTGGATATGGGATACTTTTCCCACCTCCTAATTTATTTGCTTTTCATTACTATTTTCAAGTATTTATTTTCCCTTTATTTGCAATCACTTGGTGTTGAATGTGGTATAGGCTATAGCTGTCTGTTTTCATTTGACAACATGAATTATAGTATTGACCGAAATATCTGGATTACTCTGATTATTTAGTTTATGTCTCTCTGAGCATAATTAAATTTTGAATTGGGTATGACGTGCTTTTCCTATTTCTTAATTTCTATTTTCCTTACAATTTTCTCTATTTCATTTCTGTTTTTCTCTTTTCATTCCTCTTTCTTCCCCTAAGCAGCCACCGTGAGTGGCCACCACCCAACCACTTGCCGCCGCCGCCTACACTTTGCCCTTGCCTTTGTCGTTCCCATCTTGAAAGCGCGATCATCACTGCGAGTGCCGCAGCCCTCTATGGCTCACCGCGACCATCACCGCTGGCAAGGACATATGTGAGAGTGAGGAGGCAGCAGAAGTGTTGCCTCCGCCGGTGGTGACTGGAGGCAGAGCAAGATGAAGATAGTGCCGGCGGCCGTCGAGTCGGGTCTCCGAATTGAGTTGGCCAGTTGGCTCTGGATGATAGTGTGACCAATGGGCCATGAATTCTGCGCAGCAAATTTGAACTTAAAGCCCAGTGGACAACCCAAAAACATAGAGCCCATCTATAGGATCACAGATTCACAAGGTCAATCAAAACATGAGTTGATCCAAATTTGAATTATTAAATTATGGTTTTTTTTATGTTGTATAAATTATGTGTTACGAGTAGAATGAGATGTACATAACTGGGAGATACATAAAATTCTAATATTTCTTGCAATTTGATCTGAGTAGTACAGATGATATCATGACCAATGATGAAAGGACATAATCGCATAACTCAAAAAATGATACGAGTCTCTTTCTAACAAAATTAGTCAAATGGCACAAGGAAAAAAAGAAAAAGAAAATTAAATATGTTGAAAAAGAGACGAATGTACGATATTAGGTCTATCTTGAAAACTATGGAATTTAAATTGTGAAAGATAAGAAATACTCAAATTTTAATTTAGACGGGTTGAAAATTAAAAGAGCCTGGATGTAATCTTGGTTATTTTGAGTTAAAAACGATTAAATCAATTAGTTAATAATGCGGTATTAATTTTTCTTTTCAATAATGTACGAGAGTTCTCATGATTTGTTTTTTTAATGAAAGTGTAAGATTGAATTCTTTTTAGATTTGTTTGCTACAAACTATCTTATGCTGAATAGTTGCCCCATGCCATCCCAGCCAAACGTCAAATCTTCCTTCATATTTTTAAATAATCACATTTACTTACTCAAAAAAAAAAATTGACTTGTATAGCAAGTGCAATATATATATACTTTCTCATACACAGTTAAGGTATATGAAAAATTTATCAAAATTGAAAGCGAAAAGAATAAATATTTATTCGTCTAATTGAAATTTGAAACAAATTGTTTTTTTTTTTGGTCGAAAAGAAACAAATTGTTTGATATATTAGGCTGCGCATAACAACATTTCTATTTCATAATTTATGTTCCAGAAATCATTCTGGAACAAGTTTGAAATAGAAATCCATTTGGTAACGTAACTTCATTTTTTTTGTTTCTGGAACAGATTTTTGTTCCAGAAATCATTCTAAAACAGAAATTAGAAATTTTCGCTTTCCTCTCTCCTTTTACAACTTGCTCTCTTCTCTCTCTTGGCTCCCCGTTGTTGCCGCCTGCCGCTTGCCCGCTCACCCCCCCGTCGTCACTTGCCGCCGCCTTCACCACTCACCGTCGTTGCCCGCCAACCACCGTCCTCGTCATTGTTGCCTGCCGCCACCAATCGCCCCCATCGCCTTTCGTCGCCACCTCTCGCTGATTGCTGCCATCACTCGTCAGCCGCCGCCGACCGCCTCCGGTCGCCCCCACCACCTTCCGCCGCCGATCGCCACCACCTCCCTTCGATCGTTGCCACCACCCCGCTGGTCTCCCCCACCGCCTTCCATCGCTGCCATCGCCTGCTGATTGTTGCCACCACTCACTGGTCGCCCCCACCTCCAACTGATCGTTGCTGCCACTCGCCGGTCTCCGCCGACCGCCACCGGTCGCCTCGATCGTCGCCATCGCCTGTCGATGGCCACCGCCACCCGCCGGTCGCCCCCATTGTTGATTGCCGCCACCGCTTGCTGGTCGTCGCCAATCGCCACCGGTCACCTCGACCGCCTTTTACCGCCGATCACCGCCGTCCATCGACGTTTGGTACTGTAAGGGAAATAGAAATTTTATGTTGTTATTAAACGAATTTCTATTTCGAAAATAGAAATTTTGCATCGTTATCAAATGCGTTTCTTTACTCAAAAGTTGATTTCTGAAATAGAAATTGATTTTTGGAACAGAAATTTTGTCATGCGCGCCCTTATTCTTCAACGTTTCTAGAGGCACTTAATTTCAATTTTTATTTTATTTATTTGCCAATTACTATGTTTGCTGCTCATCGGCCGACGATTGGTGAATACGAGCCTCGAAAATAAAACGGTGTCGGGGGAGGATCTACCACTTGCATTCAACCATTTTATGAACACTTTGATTCGTCGCCTGAGAAATTGTCGCTGCCTTCGCCACTTCAGACCCCTCTCGGCCATCACCAATGCGAAATCAGACGTACCATCCATCGGAATTCCTGGTCCGGGGGGCCGCAATGTTGACAAGGTGGCAATTTTGCACGACAACTTGCGTTCATGTGCAGGAACGGGTTCGATTATGGCGGCCGGTGCCTGCCACGTGCAGGTTATCCGTTTGGGTCTGGAATCCGACGTTTTGGTTTCGAACATGGTCGTCAATGTGTACTCAAAGTGCGGGGTCACGAGTCTTGCCCGGAAGATGTTTGAGGAAATGCCTCATAGGAACTTGGTTTCCTGGAATACCATGATTAGCTCTCACAGCCGGAATGGGGAAGAGCAAGAAGCTCTCATTCTTTTCATGCGGATGCAGAGGGAAGGCACGCAATTTGGTGAATTTACTGTTTCTAGTGTTCTTTGTGCTTGTGCTGCTACGTGTGCTGTGCTCGAGTGTAAACAGCTGCATGCTTTCACCACGAAGAGTGCTACGGATTCTAACGTTTTTGTCGCGACGGCGCTGCTTGATGTTTATGTGAAATGTGGGCTGATAGGAGATGCAAGTTTGGTTTTTGAGTTTATGCAAGAGAGGAGCGATGTAACATGGAGTTCAATGATGGCGGGATATGTGCAAAATGACATGTATGAGGAAGCCTTGTCGCTGTTTTATAGGGCTCAAGTGGTGGGGCTAAAATATGACCACTTTATGGCTTCTTCTGCAATTTCTGCTTGTGCAGGTCTGACGGCTCTTATTGAAGGAAAACAGTTTCATGCCATTATATATAAATCTGGGTTTGGTTCCAATATTTTTGTGTGCTCCTCTCTCATTGACATGTATGCTAAATGTGGCTCTGTTAGAGAGGCTTCTCTTGTGTTTTCAGGTGTAGAAGAGAAGAGCGTTGCTTTGATGAATGCAATGATATCGGGTTTTGCGAAACATGCACGGTCCTTGGAAGCAATGATTTTGTATGAGAAGATGCAGCAGATGGGTATATATCCAAATGAAGTGACCTATGTTTCTATGTTATCTGCTTGCAGTCACGTGGGTTTGGTTGAAAATGGAAGGAAGTACTTTGATTTAATGACCAGAGATCATAACGTCATCCCAAACGTCCTTCATTATTCATGCATGGTTGATATTCTTGGTCGGGCTGGGTCGGTTGATGAAGCATATGATCTGATCATTCGCATGCCCTTTGATGCCACTCCTTCGATTTGGGGATCACTGTTGGCCTCTTGCAGGATCAGTGGAAATCTGGGCATCGCTGAGGT
Source organism: Metrosideros polymorpha var. glaberrima (assembly GCA_001662345.2). NCBI lineage: Eukaryota > Viridiplantae > Streptophyta > Magnoliopsida > Myrtales > Myrtaceae > Metrosideros > Metrosideros polymorpha. The sequence continues at coordinate 1,748,523 of BCNH02000010.1, forward strand.
TGCAGCCAAGAAATTATTTGAGCTTGAGCCTCATAATGCTGGAAATCATATCTTGCTATCAAATACATATGCAGCGAATAAGATGTGGGATGGAGTTTCTACAGCTAGGAAACTCCTAAAAGATAGTGAGGTGAAGAAAGAGAAGGGTAAGAGTTGGATCGAACTCAAGGATAAGGTCCATTCTTTTGTGGTTGGGGACAGAATACATCCCAAGATCGCTGATGTTTATCTGAAGTTGGATGATTTGTTTAAAGAGGTGGAGAGATGGGGTTATAGTGCTGAAACTGAACATGACCTTCATGACTTGGAGGTGATAAAAAAACAAGAGCTTTTAAGGCATCACAGTGAGAAGCTAGCTCTTGCTTTTGGCTTGTTGTGCTTACCTCCAAGTGCACCTATTAGAATTATGAAGAATCTCAGAATTTGTGTAGATTGTCATTCCTTTATGAAGATTGCATCAGGCGTCACAAGCAGAGAGATTATTGTGAGAGATACAAACAGATTTCACCACTTTAGTGATGGATATTGTTCTTGCGCAGATTTTTGGTGAAAATGCTAGTAAGTTCATTTTTATGTGGTGTTAATACACTTTATCTTTTGCCGGGGGTTCATTTGGCTAATGCCTTCTGGTTGGGGCCTGTTATTGTTAAAGTTTTTCACCAGTGATAGATGTTTCTCTGAGATCTCAATTAATTGTATGCGCACACAGTAGAGATTCCTAGATACACTTTGCCCAGGAATAAACTCAGATTTTTTTGCAGATGGAGCTCAGAACTCTCCAATTTGGTGGAAGGACCTTTTATCAGGGGAAAGGGGTAACTGGACTTTGGAGCTAGCATTGCATTATGATACTTCTCAAGGTGTTACAGCAAACTGTATTTGCTAGCTTCTTCATCCTTTTCCTCTGGTGCTTATAATAAGCACAATATGTGCTCTCTCTCTCTCTCTCTCTCCATTTGGTGAGTACAATGTAGTCATCTTCGATTAAGTTGGAAATACATAAACAGTAGACTATTGGCATGATACGATGGGCAACAATCTTTCAGATCAATCAATATTTGGAGCTGCAAAACGTGTTTCATCAACTTTCTCTTATCAAAAGAACCCCATGTCACTGGACTTGATCAATACTGGGAGCTGTAGAACATCTTTTATGTGATGCTGATCCAGATGAGAAGTTCTGTGGAGTTAATTGTCTCAATGACGTCACATTTACAGAAGATGATTGTCATTAATAGGGGATATTAAAGAATGACTCCTCTTCCCCATAGTTTAATATCGTCGATTAGCTATGTTGTGTTGCCTTGACAATTACTTGGCTTAAGACCTCTGGAGGTATAGAGAAAGTCATTCAAGTGCCATTTACAATAAAATAAGGTTGTCTGGGCGTCTGGTCTCTCCATCTCACTAGAAAAGAGTTTTCTAAAATATGTTGATGTTCTTTTTGTGTTGAGACTTCCATTGTTCACCGTTTAAACTTGACATGATTTTGTATAGCAATCTTCAAAAGTTAAGCTCAAGTTCATTTTTGCTCTCTATCCTGCATTTGGTCCTCAGAATGTTTCCTCTCACTATCAACAGATATTAGCCTTGTCTCACTTAGTTTACTCCTTGAGTATGTATTTATCGTTCTAGTAGATTTCTTTATACCTGGGAATATTAAGATGAAAATGAATATTTGATGTATGGGGACAAAGAAATTAACTAGAAAATTTCCAAATGTCAATGTGTAGTGAGCTTGAATACATTCCTCGTTGAAAAGGGCGTATTGCCTTTATAGTTGTACGAATGATGTGAAATGGATATATATCAGGAAAAAGATAGGTGTGGCTTTGAGATAGTTTGGTCATATTGTAACCTTCAGATGCTCTAGGGAGGAGATGTAATCAAGGGCTGCAGATGCAGGTTAGAAGGGGTGCGGTAAAGATGTAGAAGGATTTGAAAGGAGACTTTGTATGGAGTTTTTAGAGCTTATAGATTAGGTGATATATGATCAAACTCAATGACATAGTAGGATTCATATAGCCGGCATCTTTTAGTGGGATAAGGCTTTCTCGTTGTTATTGTCTTTGTTGTGTGGTTTATCATAAATTCGTTACTAGAGTCTTCCATTACATGCCTGTTATTTCCAGCCTATACTCCTTTTAATCTGTTGAAAACGATGTAGAGTGCAATTTACATATGCAACTACATCATTCATGTAAATTGTAGTGCTTATTTAGTCCCACTTATGATTAAAAGCCTCATTTTGTTGGTCTTTAGAACGTAAATGCAGGATGCAACCATATTTACAATTTTTTTTTGTTTTCTTGCGCACTTTTCCTCTCTTCACTATTATAATACTACTGAATTCTTTTGGCACTATCTATCTTAACTACATCGGTGAACATCCTCCTGAAACAATTCCAAGTGTTCTGACATGGGTTTTTGCTCCCTTTAGTTAACGTCACTGTTATTTGAGATTGATTGTTGAGGTGTGACTTTAAGTTCATGATTGCCTGAATTTTTTCTAGTTGTGCTTACATTAGTGAAAGGTATCTTGATTATATAGTCATGTCTATCTATCGTGTCGCGATAATGTGCAAAAAATTTAAGGAAGAAAAATGATTTCTAGATCCTCATTAATTATCTTGTCACCTTTACATTCAATGTTGTTATATTACTTGGCATAATTATTCAGGGGAAAAAACTGCAATCATTGGTGAGCTACGTTGTCTTGTGCAGTCTGTGGATGAGCTCAAGCCAACTCTGGTATAAGTAGACGTGTTCAGGTAGATTTTTGTAATATAATATAAGATCGAGTCTGCCTCTCTCGATGGAAGGGAATCCTAATTCCTCCACTGTGGTTCCTCCCACCATGTTTCATGCATGCAAGCCCCGCTTTATTGGCAATACCTCCAGAGAAAGCATTAATGTCGATGATCAACCTGACAACAGCGTGGGATTTTCTCGTATGGCAATTCATGTTTCTCTTGATCTTAATCAGCCAATATCTGATCCATCACAAATCGCCCGTCCTAGGGAAGAGAGTGCCGTGCACAAGGTAGACAGTGCCTTTTCTCCCAGTATGAATGGATATAGATTTGAATTTTTCAAGCTATGAGATGTCTTGATTTTCTTTTCCCGTTATTTGTGGTTTGTAACATCCATGAAAGACCGTGTTCATGTATAATTATCTTTCCTTGTAGACTGGATTGGGACAACTTTTGGAGGACACAAAGAGAGGCTTTACAGAATTGGGGGAAAATGAGAAATCTGCTGGCCTAGACTTAACTCTTAGGCTATCAACCCCAGTGGGCGAGCAAGCAGATCAAGTTTCACCCCAGTTAGGGTCATCTTCAGGCATGCAGTCGGATCCTAAGTCAAAGAAAGTTCGTGCTGATGGTGGTGAGCCTAGAGTGCTTTCGTTAGTTGCAATGGGATGTACACATTGGCGGATGTTTGTGATGGCCAGCGAAATAGATCCATGCCCAAATTGTGATGGTTTCACCTCGCTTGACCAGTTTTGTGGGGACCCAGCTAAGAGCATGAGGAAGATGTAGCCTCATTCACATTTCTTAACTTCAAGTCAAGGAAGCTCTTGGTGCCAGACAACTTCCTTTGGTGTTGCTTGTTTCAATCGTTGTTCTTTGTCCTTATGTGAACTGTTGTGTACATTTTGTTACGCGTTTCCTTTGTGTGGTTGAAGCACCTAATAATAATACAATATGTGGTTTATTTTGAAGTGAGTTCAATAGTTTGGATACTACTTTGATCTACCAACGTTTTTAACGCTGAGCATGTCATAAGAACTGAATGAGAGATCCTGGTTCCAATAGCTGCATGGACTGCATCAAAAGCGGCATGGACTGCGCCGTTCAGTTAAGCCTTGAACTCAGTTTGAATGGGAGTTCTTGAATTACTTTTTTGCCACTCTATTGTAGCCCATGATTCTCTGTTAAATGGTGCACTATCTTTTTCGACCAATGTCTGACAGTTTAGTGTGCCTCTCATTTCTTAATGTCTTCTTCAGGGATCTATTGATAAATTTCAGGATAGATAGTTCATTAATTCTTCAAATGCTAACCTGTCTCCCTCATTTTGTTCTCTATCATTGCCTTGTTTGGATATGTTTAGAGTTAATGGTAAGCAGGCTGTCATTTAGTCTCAGCTCATTCCCTTTTAAGAGGTTCAAGATGTGTACCACAGAGTTTAGAAAACAAATTGTCTACCAGAAGAGAATGAATTATTAAGTGTTCAGCATGATGACTAATTTGGAGAGAATCCCTTTTTCCTCTCCTCTTATTAATGAACATGTCTAGCACTTTGTAGATGCTAGATTACTAGAATCATTTCCTGTTGAGTCATTTATGTGATGATCCTCACTTGAACATTTCATTATGTTAAAACTTTGAAACTGCCTCGGTTTCCTGTTTTTATTGGGGGTGATTCATTACAGTTAGTTTGTCCATATCTGTTTATGTGACAGTTCTGCTTGTTTTTATGCCCTATTACTTTTCCTTTGATGTATGAGGATCTGAAGCCTGGCTGATGACAATTCGGGCACTATACAGTATCTAGTGTTCATGTGATTTGTAGAAGACTGTAAAGTGTAGTAGAACTGTGATGGATGTATTGTACCTCCTTGATGATTGATTCCAAAAGGACTTGAGAAACTGTTCCATGGGTGGAAGTAGCAGAGATTCTTTAGTGGGAAGCTGTCCATATTTGAGATTGACTCGGGCTACATATTCGTTAGAGTATATTTCAAAACTTGAATTTGTTTTAGTTTACTAATTGTTGTTTCTGTTGAAATATATGCTGATCTATGTAATTTGCTAGGAAATGTGTACTAGGGCTTTTTACTTTTGGTGCCTACAGATGATAGCCAAACTTGATCGATTAGCTTGGCTGGTAGAGTCCTTTTGTAGCTGTGGTAAGCTTGGCTATCAAAATTCATCTTTGTCAGTGTTTGTGCTCTAGACAAGGGGGGCTACCACATCATGTTGCCTGCACAGTGTAGACTAGCAAGAATGAAAGAGAGACTGCTGACCTCTTCTTGAACTGAGGTGTATCATCGTTAATTGCAAGACTAACAGGAGAGGATGGACCATGATAGTCCATTTGTCAACAAAATGCATATGTATTTCTGTTGGTACCAATCTATTGGTATCAATAACCTGTCCTGGTGCAGATGGACTTTGAATACACAACTGATTACGGTTCTGATGATTATGTCTTGATGCAGCATGCGTCACTTTAGGACTGTTGACTCCATGTTTACTATTGCATGCCTTGTTTGTCATAGTTGGCCCTTATCATTTTCTAGGGTTCATCTTTCATCTTAAGCTATGAAAATTTAGATTTGCTAAATGATTTGGGGGAATCAATGAGGGAATTGTTGCTTTTCGAGATTACGATCTTCCCTCTTTTGTGTTCTCTTGTTTCAAATCCTAATTCCCACATAATTGCTGCGGATTGATCTTGGCTTTGGTTCTGTATATCTTAGAGAGGCTCCTCAACTTATCAGCCTATGCTGACTAGATTTTTGGCTTTCATAGAGGCCTTGATAAGTGGTTTTAATTGTCTCATTTTCATTGCTTTCATGAAATTGAAACATCCCAAAAGAGCAATTCCATATTTCTCTCAAAATTGGGTCTTGATCCCATTTCAAGCCCTGAAAAATTTTGTCCTATTTTTCCCCTCGAAACTTCACTGTTTTTATTGCTTTAACCCCTTGAATTTCATCAAGTTGTGTTGCTTTTAATATCTTGCTATTTGGTTGGATTGGTCATAAATCTGCCATGCACTGTCGATACCTCTCATTAAGAGTCATAAGCTTCTCTTCTTCTATCATTGCCCTTCTTTTAGCTACCAATTGAAAGTGGTTCTCTCTTGCAAGTGGGCAATGATGCCAAATGTGTTACTTTTCCTCTCTTCCTCAATACTCTTCTCTTTTGAATGTCCTTCCATTTGATTGACGGTTCGTCTGGGGTCTTAAATAGGAATGGCCTGGGGATGAAACGAGAAATGAGCATGTGTCCTTATGAACTCCTTGATTTTCTTGGTATGTTTTTGAGGACCATATAAGGGGTGATAGGTGTGTTATGGGAATGGTCCAATTGAGCTGTTGTGTGGATGTTTTTAGTCATGACTATTGCTTGGTGTGGAATTTAGGCAAAGTTCTGATTAAATTTAATCAGAGAGTTATCTACAGTTTAGGTAGGATTTGGAAATGGGAGTTGAGTGAGAACCTCATGCCTCAAGAATTAGAAAGCCCAAACAAAGCTAGGGTTCTCTTGTTTTTTAAATGTCATCTGGCACTGATGATCTTTTTGGTTATTTCTTGCACATCCACCAAACAGCCTAGTGATTCTTCCACGCTCTTTCTATGTTGTCTGCCTTTAAATATCATATGGTTGGGCCACTCTGTCTGTCTCTGATGTGTAGAGTTACCTTTATGGATGTGGATTCCTTCTGCCTTTTAATAGTTCTTACTTAATAGTCTTCAGGTACAATAATTCCACGCATTCTCATTTTACTCTCTTAAGTATTTGATGAAACTCGTCCTTGGAATGTCTTGAATCGCTTCTGCATGCTCGAACATCTTTGTGTTAGACCAGACGTTATGTCCTTGACAGTTCGTCCCGAAGACCGATAGTTTCCTCTTCCAACTTCAGTACGGCAAAAATTATGTAACTCTAGAAAATAATGCATTTTACTAATACACATGGTAATTCTGGTGCCTTCATTTAGAACACACTACTTACTACTGAAAGTTCGTTCCTTGTTAACTTATAGCAAGCAAAGTAGGTTGCTGTCTTTCGTTATTATGTTGACTGAAAGGTTCATATGATGTGTGTCCATCTACATTTTCCATCTTCTTTTCCATCCCATGAAAACCTAATTCAAGTTCCCACCTCTAGAAATCAAACACTCCATTAATGCCATCTTTCTCCCATATAATTTGTTGTTTGTTTGTCTTGTCTGCACTTGATACTTGATAGAGCTGTTCTTGAACCAATAGGGGCCCAAATGACGGGTTGTTATGCTTCATAATCCCCTCAAAATCCTTTATTATTGGACAAAATCCCAGATTAGAACCAGGGTTAAGGAGGCAACGACAGAGGGTCAACGAGGCATGTGCATGAACAGATGCTTTTGAAGCCAAATCATGAACTTGGTGGGCAGGGAACAAACCAGTTCACTTCCACCTATGTTCTTCTCCAAATGTTCAAAGTAAAACGGAAGGCGCAACGGCATGTTGATTCCGACAACGAAATCTCTCGATCGCACCACCACGAGGATTATGGTAAGTGGTTAATTGTTTTTATCTTGATAAATTATGTGCACAAGCTTGGACCTCGTGGTCCTCAACTGGGTTTTGGGGAATTAATTAATCTTGAGATGTGGGAACTTCCCTTATTTTTTCAGTCTTTGATTCCTGCATAATGAGAGCTGTCTGGTTCCGTACTCATTCAGTTTACAAAACCACTTCTGTGGGACCTTTTTAGGAATTGATTCTTGTGCTTATTCAATTAAAAGATTACAATTCTTTCTCGAACAAGTTTGTTTCTGGAATGTGCTTATACCAAAATGACAATGCAAGTATCATCACGTCTTCTAAAAATCCACTTGCCCTGCAAACAAGTCTTGCTCTATTCTTGCTGGTTAGATCTGTCTTATGACAGTGAGTCCATTCGATCAACATAATTCACGGTCTAAGTCTAGATGAGTATATATTAGCCGTCTTTCGTCATAAACCGTGCCGATGACTATGCATTAGCTTCATCATCGATTGATCTATGCCATGTAATTAGCAAACGAAGATACCAAACGAGATGACAGACGCTACCAACCAATTTGCTGGGCAACGAGAAGTTGCTCCTATCAATGCATTCGGGGTTATGTAATCCAAATTCACCGGGATCTCATGGCTCCGAGATAATCTGCGTGCTTATGTGACCTAGGATATATACACGGACTCTTTAGGCGCTAGGCCAAAGTACAAGTTACATCTATACAACACAAAAGATGTGACTTCTTTATAGGCAAACATACTGATTCCGTGAAGAGGAAGACGATTCAGAGTCATAGGAATATTGCACATGGGTTTTTGTCTACAAAGTTGAAAACAAACGCTGTGCTCATGAATACCACCAAATCGGTTCGCCAATGTTTGCTTTCTAATCCCTTTTACTCTGACTTGTATGTGATGTTTCATCTGAGCCTCCATTTTTTTCCCCTGAAACTCTCTCTCTCTCTCTCTCTCTCTCAGGTATCTTCATCATCATGATGAGACTTAGTACTAAGAGAGGACCCACAGCTAGTGTCATCTTCTGGGTACAATTGACTCATCTTGTGTGGAGGGACCATTGACATTTGACATTCCTCAGAAACTTTGGACCATGGTTGAACCCACACCTACCAAATTGCGAAGCAAACACATCCCTCCTAACCATTCTGATAATCCTCTTGTGGGATGTGAGCAACTGAGCTGATTAGATCTGATGATGAAGGCACAAACATGTTTCAAATCTCTCTCTGATTGGGAGGAAGGTATTGTTCAGTAAGAATGCACAAAAGCAAGCACTTCGAATTGGGTTTTCATTGTTAGAGACAATAGCTTCTTCGTGGAGCTATTTATTTGTTAACACTGAGCATTTTCGTGGTCACGAGAACCGTTGATCCAAAGATTGTGTGCGGGTGCAGATTAAGTTGACATCCACGAGACCGCGTATATCTAAAAAAATCGCATATAGAGGCATAAGGTATTCGTAGAATCCAAATAGATTTGATGTACTTTTAATCCATGGAGGGGAGATCTAAGATCATGTGAGGTGGTCCAAAGCAGAGCAACGTATTTAACCCACCCACTATCTTTGTTTCAAATCTTCATGAGCTTGGATGCTCTACACCCTGTAACTAGAAGAAACTATGTGTTATATTTTCATGAAATGAGCTTAGCGGGACATCAGACTACCAAAAAATCTATCCTCGATTTTCAAATCCATCTCAATCTTAATTGGTCATGCATGATGTATTCGATGCACATGGCAATCTCTCTCTCTCATCCCAGGCACATGGGAAAGTTCTAAAGATCCTATCGACTGAAATCAAAGATTATCGATTCGTGATCGATAATTTTTATGAGATGACATTCTCTCTAACACGTTACTAATTTCAAATCAATATCTTTCACCTTTCACACCGCTAACTTCTTAAAAAACTCCGATAAACACGGATTCGGAAATCAATCCCGCATATCAGATTGAGTCATTAATAATCTGAGATATAATATGTGTACGGACAATTTTGCTGCGTGATTCTGTTCTGTTTACAGAGTGTACGACCAGAGTCTTCCCTGATGAGTGTTCTTGCCTCCCTGAAGCTTCAATGAATGCTCCCTATGGAGTTGGGGCACATGCTTATGCTTCTAAACTGCAAAAAATACACGCACCTGCGAGTACATGTGTACATTTTGAAGTATACAAGTCGGTGAATGTACGAAAATGGGAAAGGATCAAACTGTAGAAAGGAGAAGGCAAATCTAAAATGTCATGGACATATCAAAGCATAGTTCTATATCGAAAACGAATAGCCCCATGAGATTTGTTCAAGAGACATCTGCATGTTCATGGATTAGGCACATGACGTAAGCTCGATTCTTCGAAATACCAAGTACAAACACTTTGATGTTTAGGCGTTCATTCGGGTTTCGACCAGGTCTTACAGAGTCAATAGGAATGATGCCATGTATCCTGACTTAAGTAGTGAGTTTTCTGATGATGAGAAATCTAGAGTTTGGTTTTCTTGCTTTCCCCAGTCAACTTCTGAACCATGACAGGGTTTACTCCATGTCAATGGGAGGGGGGAAATTATTCAAAAATTGGGTAAATTAGAGGAAAAAAATATAAGGTAAAATGAAAAAGAAAAAGAAAGGACAGTTCGTTGCATGGGTGTTCTAAGAGGATGAAAAAACAGAGGGGCACGATGTTGTGGCGGGGGCAGTGTTAGAGCTATCTTTGCACACCAATAAATGGACATGGATGCTGAACATGGGAAGCAAAACAATGAGAGCAAAGTACTAATGAATTGAATAGGATGTCCTATCGTTGATGTCCCAATCTCCCCTCCCATAAATTCATGTGCAAGGACGGTCTGCGTGATTCCAACGGTTCCCTCTTAAATAAGTCACATGAAACTCGCACCTTTCATTAACTCCTCTGCTTCGCACATCGTTTTCTTGGGGTGACTAATGTGTCCCTTTCGATTACTGTGAAGAACAAAACATGGGTCATAACTGCATATGTTTCTGTTGATGGGGCGATAATCAAAGCAACCCTCGAAGAGGCGATCCAATTTAGCAGCAACTAAAGTTAAAAGGGTTGTGCTCCGGACATGAATGATCTATGGAAAGCACCTGGTCAAACCCTGCCATTTCATCTGGAAAGTCTATCATGTGAAACTTCCAATGTGATATGAATCTCTATCTAAGATTTTGAATGGATTACTTTACTGTTAGTTGTCAAGAAAGATGAAAACTAGATGAGGCTCAGGAGACTCTGCTTTCACTATTAGAAAAGCCACACTCCCACTTGGCAGAAGGTCAATATCATGTGGAGACACGCACGCTTTTCTGAAACTTTTTGTCTTATGATCAGAGGATAAGAAAGCTGTTGTTACGCGAGGTGATTGCAGCCGAAATTTTGATTAATCAACTTTAATATGTTTGAAGCATGCCTTTTGAAGCAATGCTGATGGACAAGAACACGAGAGAGTGGTTGAATACCAACGTTTGAGAAAAAACTAATGCAAAGTCAAAAGGGCAAACGGGAAGCATGATGCAGTACCCAGGAAAGTGCCCACCCTCTTATTGTAGTTAATACAGATAAAAAGACCTGCATTTTGCGGCTAATCAAACGCATAAAATAATTACGCGAACACAAAATTAATTCCTGCATTCTGAAAGTACTTTTTATTAACACATTGAATTCTACAAACCCAAAATTGAATACCCACCATGAAAGGACCCTACTAAACCTCCATTTTCTTGCCATCTTCCTTCACTCCCCCTCCCCTCTCTCCTCTCCTTTCTTTAAATATATCTCTCCTTCAACTCCCTCCGATCACATTAATACCAAAGCTCAAAAGGAAAAAAAGACAACAGAGCCACACTCTCTCAGAAATTCTCTCCATTCCTTGAATTCCACTTGGCCTGGTCTGTTTCAGAGACGCACCAAATGGGCAAGGCCAAGAAGATGAACCTAACATCTCTCCTCTTCAAGAACCACAAAGAAACACCAAGAAGCAACCAACCCTGGCCATTGCAATGGCCTTCTTGCAAGCACCCCAAGACCCTCTCCTTCAGGGCTGCTGGTGATCATGACCGGATCTTCAAGACGGTCAACTCGGTGTTCCTCGACTACGAGACGCCGGAGTCCCTCTTCACCACCACGTCAGAGGAGCCAGAGGAGTCGGTGAGCCTCTCGACTGAGTCCAACGCGGTGCTCGATGCGGCCGAGGCGTCGGTTGAGGTGTTGGTGAGGGGTGCGAGGTCGGAGAGGCTCTTCTTCGAGCCGGGCGACACGAGCTCGATCCTGGAGGAGGCGAAGACAGTTAGCTTCCCCTTCAAGGAAAGTGTGGTTCTTGCAATGGAGTCAGAGAATCCGTACGTTGACTTTAGGAGGTCAATGGAGGAGATGGTGGAGTCGCACGGGCTCAAGGATTGGGAGTGCCTTGAGGCATTGTTGGGTTGGTACTTGAGGGTCAATGGGAAAAAGAATCATGGGTTCATAGTGGAGGCATTCGTTGACCTGCTCATGAGCCATGCTTCTGATAAGAGCAATGGTTCGGATTCAGTCACTTGTTATTCATCTGCTGCTTCTTGTTTCTCTGCTTCTAGCCCTTCATGTTCATTGAAAGGAGGGAATGAGATCTATGAAGAGGATGATGGTGATGATGTCTTAGGGAAAAGATAGACATCTGATCTTGTCATAGTCAAATTTTTGTGTATATTACCAAGTAAAGAAACTGGGGGAAAAAAGGATACTTGCAGCCTTCTCAGTTTCAGATCTCTCTCTCTCTCTCTCTCTCTCTGCTACTGCTCAAAATCTCTTCTTTCAGCTAGGATGAAATTGCAAAGATTTGTATATAAATTGAAGTCGATAGAATTAGTATGCGTTGTGTGAGACTGCGTGATAGAATTAGTATGCGTTGTGTGAGACTGCGTCTCGTCTATTCAACTATGTCCTGGTAAATTTGGTCTAAACTTCTCGTGATGTGATGTTAGCGACACGAACATCGGTTTACATGGTGACGAGATGAAGCCGCACCAACTGTTAAATACTGGATAGAGTTTTCTAAATCGATTATCATGGCCGCGAGACTAAGTTTCGTAAACTAGATATTTCAATCCAACAGAACGACACGGCTTAAAAATGAAGAAAGAAAACAGAATCATGCATATTCAGCTTATCTACTGTAAAACTTTAGACCAAGTTCACCAATGTCTCTGATTTCAAAGAATTGACCATGTGCCTTAAAATGGTTTGTTCAAAGTTCAGATCTTCGCTTGTTGCCGAGAGAAGCAGTTTCTTTTTCTGGCACTCCCTAGTCCAGCCATATACGTGTACATGCTGCATAATTAGACATTAGCTGATTCAACATTCAATCAGTCAGGCCCTCCTCTCCAAATTATGAAAACCCACCTACACTAACTGATAAAAGCCTGAGTTAGGTTAGGATCTGAGATGATTTTCATTTCACCACTTAAAGGGGAACCTTAAATTGATCGTTGGACGGTGCCTAACCATCCTTTTCATTCCACCAGGAAACCGAAGCCGCAGCTTCAAGGTTTGTGCGCTAAAACAATAAATGTGTTGAAGTGGGATACGACTGCAAAAACGACGACAGTTTGACCAGGTTCTTTTTCTTCTTTTTTTTCAACAGTTGTGTTTTCTGTCAGTCCACAGAGAAATTAGTTTTGATTAAGAAACATGGGTACCTGTATTCTTTCCTTGAACCAGCAAAAATACTGATTTAGATAAGACATCCCAGCCTAGGCAATACACTGAATTGATGGAGTTACATCATGGCCTGCGTGCTTCATGGGTTGGTTCGACCGGGTCGATCAGGACAGGGACAATTTAGTGCAACTGCACTCTTCTGGAGAAGATAATCCGCGTCGATTGATTTCCAGTCAAAATGAACAGTTTCTATGTCACGTTAAATTTTTCTTCTTATCATAAGCCGAATTGTGTTCAAAGTGAAAGTATAGTCGAATCGACCCCTCCTAGGAAAATGTCAAAAAAATAAAATAAAAGATGGGTAATAGGATTCTGAGAAAGCTGCTGCTGCTGCTGATGATCCAGAGCTAGGGCAAAATCACATAATTTTTCTCTGCCTTGGCAATAAATGAGATGGTGATGCCTGTGGCCAGCCAACTGTTACATGACTTTTGATACGATAAATACCTTTAACTTCAAATTGCACCTGACCCTTGTAATTAATTCTCAAGGAAAATCCAAAACACGGATTGACACACAAATATGAAAATCTTGGACCACCTGATTTCAGAAGTCAAATTAAAGACATTCTGAAAATTGTTATGTGATGCAGCACCGAACAAGAGGGCCAGCCAGGTGGGTGTGTGATCCCTACACATCAATTTGCTAGTAAAATCAGAACCCAAAGACATTCTCCACTTTTCTCTGGATTTGCACAAAAATGGCACCTTTCTGAGGAAAGTGGTCAATGTTTTCCTCTCTCTTCAGTGACTGTCAAACCTGCTTCTCTGTTCTAATAAGAGCCAAGCTTGTCACTGATGAGTACTCCCATGTCAGTTTTATGAAACAGGAGGCTTGCAATAATTAGTAAAAAGATCAAGAGCAAGCATAAAATGCAAAACAAAAACAAATTAAAAGAAACAAATAGGAACTCAAGTGTATATTATTGGAATATATCAGCAATTTCTCTGGTGAATGAAACTTTAGCTCTTCTTGCCCCTCAGTTTCTGCTGATTTCTTCCAGTTTGATAATGGGAACTCTAGCAAAAAGGAAGAACCATGATCACAAGGCTTCTCCTTCAAATTTTGAGCAAATCAAACAGAGACACTGAGTGAGAATGTAGTCAACTGATTCTGATTCAACCCATCTCCAGTCATGCAGATTCTAATTCTAATCACAACAATTTGCATTAAAGTCTCCAATCTTTGCTCGGGAAATTTCTATGTGCTCCCGGAGCATGCCCCAAATACATTGTACCTTCAATCGAACGATCGAAATGCATAGAGTCGTGATTGCGAAGCAGTGGAAATTTTCCCCTACCAAGGGTTCATATTTCATCAAAAGAAAATGTTGAACAATATTTTATAGACACTTACTAGTTACTACGGCTCAAGGTGCGTTTGGGAAAACTTTACTTTAGATTAAAGAGTTTTGCAAATAGCTATTGCTTTAGGTTTTTGTAAAGAAAAAAAAAGTGTACTATAAGTCCTAAACTTTAAAAAAGTGCAATAAAGTTTTAAAACTTGTCGCGAAAATATAATCGAGTTCTATCAAAAGGTTTAATCAAGTCCTAATATTTGTCCTAAAAGTGCAATCGAGTCCTAACACTTTTAAAAAGTGTAATCAACGGAAAGACTTGATTTCATAAATATGACAAGTTTTAGAATTTAATTGCATTTTTTTTAGTATTAGGACTCAATTGAACTTTTTCACAAATTTTAGGATTTAATTGCACTTTTTGAAATTTTTAGGACTTAATTTCACTTTCATGACAAGTTTTAGGATTTTCAGTGCACTTATCCCATTAAAAAATAAAAAAAAGGAAGAAGAAAAGGACAAGGATAAACAACAAAAGGAAGCAAACTAGAAGCAAATTGGAGCTAGTTAACCCAGATCTCATTGGCTCTTGAGCAGCCTAAGCAAGGAGTGCTAAGGGTCGTATGACTTTGGGCGGCCCTCGCTTGACATTGTGAAATCGAGATCTCGCTCTTTCGATGGCATTACGACCTATCTTTAGGTGACACATGCTCAGCCAATCCTCAACTCAGCAAGCCTTGACCTCAGTGACGCTCGACAAGGCAACCATCGACCTTGGTGGTCCTCAATGAGCCTCGTGCACCCTTGAAAATCGTTGATGAGGCTTGGCAACCCTTAGCCACCCTGGGCAATTGTTGGTGACAATATGTTGGCCTCATGTGACCCTCGACTAAGCTTCACCAACAACCGAATTTGCAATGTTAGTTTCGAAAGGAAGAAGATTGGAATTTGAATATACTAGTGAGGGTAAAATTGGAAGAAAGAAAATCATTACTACTTGGAGTAGCCTTCAACTTTGCCAATGTTGGCTTTCACACAATGCTCTATGAAATTTTTTTACCAAACGCTTTAACTTTCACTCAAGGGGCTTTAGACTTTAGAGGTCTAGAGTCCTTTAGCAAAGCTGAACCAAACGCAGCTTAAAAAAATAAATAAATCAAAAGTTTTTTTTTTGTCTGAAAAAAAATATGCTATTGGCTTGTTTGTCAGATTTCTATTTTTTGTTTTCTTTCTTATTTTATATCTTGCAGCGAAAGCACTTTGATTTGTTTTTTAGCTCAAAAACACTCGAAAATTTCATAATATACAAATGTTGGCCCATAGATTCGGGTCTATTTTTTTATATGTAATTTTTGAAATTTGAATAAAATTTCAAATTTTGGTGGGTGCTTTTTAACAAGTATAAACAAACAGGGTTATTAACCAATACCTTCCACAAATAGTAGAGATGGAAGTCACAACTTAAAGCAGTAGGATTCGCAAGAACAAAAATTAAAGATCAATTAAAAATGATTTTTTTTTGTCAGAAAAAAATGAATACTTAAAAAGTACAAAATAGATCTGATCAATAGGTGAGCCGAGCTTGGTACCAATCTTAAAACCCATTGCCAAGTTCAGCGATGAGTAAAAAGTTAAATTTCCTATTTCGAGCCGGGCGGGCCAAGAAGACGAGAGCTTTCCTATTTCGGCCCTGGCGGTCCCGAGATGGTTCGGGCTAGCTGGCGGGCTGTCTAGGACATGATCACCTCTAGTAGAGACAGAGACCAAGCATGGTCTTTTACAAAAAGAAATAAATTAGATATATGGTAATCTTAATAATACATTAAAGTGGGTTGGTTGACAATTTTGTTGACCACATATGAGAGATAGTAGATTTCCAATGGAACTCTCACTAACTCCTACTTTCTACTCATCCTCTCCAATTTTTTTTTTTTTTAACTTCAATGTGATTTTCCCTTATTTTTATGCAACTAGAAGTATAATTTTTACGTGCTTGGTGGTAATTGACAAGACCAAATATTGTACAAACAACATTACTATAATGAACAATATAATCGTATTCATGTACAAATGTACATGCGTTGTCAATTTCTCAACGTGAAATTAATAAAGTGCATTCGGCAGTAACCGTGCCGGTATCGTTGTTCCAATGTTAATCTGGGGTCTTTCAAGTCATTGTGTACTTCCTAACTTTATCACATAAGAATCCAATTATTTTCATGAAAAGTAGCTTTATTAGCTAGCTATATCTGACATGTAGATTATCAAATTAAACAAGTAGCATGTTAAACGTTCTTAGTGATGTCTCGCATACTAGAAAATGTCGTTCAAAATTTGAAAAAAAAAAAAAAGAGAGACTATATGTTCAATATATATGCACTCAATCCAGGTAAAAGAGACAAGAAGTGCGTTTTAATGATATGT
Source organism: Metrosideros polymorpha var. glaberrima (assembly GCA_001662345.2). Lineage (NCBI taxonomy): Eukaryota > Viridiplantae > Streptophyta > Magnoliopsida > Myrtales > Myrtaceae > Metrosideros > Metrosideros polymorpha. The sequence continues at coordinate 1,765,251 of BCNH02000010.1, forward strand.
TGTTGCAAAATACCAAATATATTTGGACAGAATTCCTTGAACTATGAGTTCATCACAATCCTATTATTTTCTCCTTTATAGATATCTACAGAAAGATTATTCATAATACAATTTTCATTTGTGGAAAAACATTGATTAAAATTATAGTGTGTTTGAGTGTGTGTGTGTATATATATATATAAAGATAAACGATCGACACCCAGAGATCTACATGGGCCACGTTGTTGGGCTGGCTATGAAAGAGAGTGCGCCAAGTCCTCTACTTGGGCTGACATGGACTCTTGAATTAGCTCAATCTTTCTAATGCCACATCCACATATAGAGTTAGTCGCCTTACAAATAAAAACACGAAAATGAGATGAGCAATGTTATGCAAAAAAAGAGAGAGGGTTAAATAAAAGTTTCCTCAAACTAAATATGTATAAAACCTTATACTAAAAATAATTGATAAAATTGAACTCTTATGTGATATTTGCAAAGAGGAGTTCATGCACGAAATCGATTGATTAATTGCGTACACACGAATCGTCACAATCACTTAATGATAAATTTCACCGTTCTTCAACATCAATTGATGATAAAAGTTCGGTTTAGATGTCCAAAGTATTGATTCAAAAGCCAATTGATTGACATTGCCTTCTAAATCTCTGCCCAACTGGAAATGGAGTCGCAATTACAGTTTAGCTACACGAAGGACGCAAAGGAAGCCTCAAAGCCAACTTTTTTTTTTTTGGGTACATGGATTTCATGCAAAGAAATCTAATCAATCAAAGGGTAGCTTGAGGACCATGAAAGAACACAATCAATCATCAAAGTGATTATTCCTCTTCGAGAACAGAGCAAAAGAGAGAAAAGAGAGAAAGCAAGCATCAGTTATGGATCCCCCCCCTTCAAACAGACAGACAGTCCTCTTCTCTTTTCTCTCCAGTCCTCGTAGTTTGAAGACCGCACTTTCTCTTTTTCCCCCTTTTCCCTCTTTCCCATCCCTCTATTTTTGTATATTACTAGGCCAAAGGAAACAAGAAAGAAGAATAAAGAAATCAGCAAAATAAAAGCACACCCAAAAGTGATTGTTCCACTTGTATTTTGGATTGCTTTTTATTGCTTCCAAATATATTTTATGCTCTCCCACTATTAGAGGAGACTAGCTTTCACATACCCATAAAAACTATTGTAATTGTAATGTGTATTTAGCAAAAAGCCCTTCATTTCACAAAGAGAGAGATAGAGAGAGGGGGGCAAAAAGTTACATCACATGCAATCCACTTTCCCATCCCAAAAAAAAAAAGGAAAAAAGAACACACATCCTTACCTCACTAACAAGAAAAGAACAAACCCATTCCATTGCCATAAAATCTCACTCACACCTCTTCACTTCACACATGCATGTATGCACCAGCCACTCTCTCCCTTTGTTAGCTTACACATTTCCAAAACAACCCTTTGCATGTCTCATCCCATGAAACTCACAAATCCAAACCCACCTCAACGAATTTAAATCTCCTCAACATCATCTTCTACATATTCACTGTTGATTAGGAGAAAGATACACAAGAATGAGAACTGGGGTTTGCACTATCCCACAAGCCCTCACTCCAGAGGCAACAACAGTAGTGAAGCAAGCAGTGACCCTAGCAAGAAGAAGAGGCCATGCCCAAGTCACTCCTCTTCACGTTGCTAGTGCCATGTTAGCTTCCTCCACCGGCCTTCTCAGAAGGTCTTGCCTTCAATCTCATTCCCACCCTCTTCAATGCAAGGCCTTGGAGCTTTGCTTCAACGTCGCCCTCAACCGCCTCCCCGCCTCCACGTCCAGCCCCCTCCTCAGCCCACACACGCCTCACCCTTCTCTTTCCAATGCCCTAGTTGCCGCCTTCAAGAGGGCGCAGGCTCACCAGCGCCGTGGCTCGGTCGAGAACCAGCAGCAGCCGATCTTAGCCCTCAAGATCGAGGTTGAGCAGCTGATAATCTCGATCCTGGACGACCCGAGCGTGAGCCGGGTCATGAGAGAGGCCGGCTTCTCGAGCACCCAAATCAAGAATAGAGTAGAGCAATCTGTCTCCATGGAAGTCTGCTCACAACCTCCAAAAGCACCAAACAATCACCCAAAAGATCAAAGTGTCAACACTTCCAATAATCCCAAATCCCTTGCTCTTGGGTCATCCAATGTGTCTCTATCCTTGCACTCAGGTCTTGCCGGGCCGCTAGCTCAGGGCAATAACAAGCCAGCCGAGCCGGGTCGCGCCACCGACATCGCGAGCGTGATAGAAGCCATGATGGAGAAGATGAGGAACACCATTGTGGTGGGAGAGTGTGTGGCCAGTGCAGAGGCAGTGGTGAGAGGGGTCATGGAAAAGCTTGAGAGAGGACACAGTAACGGCTCGAGTGTTGAGTTAACTATGAGGTCACCACCAATCCAATTCATGAGCCTCCCAATCTTGTCCATGAGGAACTCCTCTAGGGATGAGGTGGAGCAGAAACTTGTGGAGCTGAGAGGGGCTGTGAAGAGCTGTGTTGGGAGGTCCTCAGGGGTGGTTCTCTATTTGGGGGATGTACAAGGTGTGTGTGAGATGTGGCTGAACTTTGTGGAGCATAGGAGGAGGATGATGATGAGCTATAGCTATTGTCCATTGGAGCACATAGTGATGGAGCTCAAGAAATGGGTGTGTGGTGGTGGGGTTGGGGAGGTTAACAAAACGGTGTGGCTATTGGGTGTGGCCACTTTGAGGACATACATGAAGTGCAAAGCAGGCCGTCCTTCCTTGGAGACTGTCTGGGAGCTTCACCCTCTCACCGTCCCTGCTGGGAGCCTCAGCTTGACTCTCAATTTTGACTGGTAAACACTCTTTTTCTCTCCTATTTAAGGACATTATCAGTTTACTCTACCTATTCTTTCGCGAGGTTTGTCGTAACAAAGAAAAAGAATAGATTGGTTTTACGACGCTGCCAGAATAACCTAATACACCCATCAAAAGAAAAGCGTCATCGGATTGTTATACGTTCTCTTTCCCTTTTGGATAGAGTGCTTTACTGTAGTGGATTTTTGAATTTCAGTGATTGGCAATCTGAGGTGAAATGTAAGGAAGCCAAAGAAGAGTCAAGCTGGTCACTGTTTGAGAATATTAATGGAGGTCACAGTAAGAACCAGCTCGCATGCTGCTCCGACTGCATGCTCAACTTTGACAAGGAAGTCCAAACCGTAAGGAACAAGTTAGACTCCATTAACACTTCAACCAGCTCAAGCCTCCCCTCATGGCTCCAACAATACAAGGATGAGAAGACCAGAGATACTGTCAATTTTCAGGTAATTATACATATATTTTATTAATTTAGTTTTTGGACATCGCTAATGACAATGAAGCTAAAACTATTGTCATTCTCCTTAATTTAGCAGAATTGTGTCAATGTCAAGAGTCTCTGCAAGAAGTGGAACACATTCTGTAGTGCAGTTCACAAACACCAACCACAATATCCGGAGAATGTCCTCAAGTTCTCTTCGACGCCTTCTTCTCCAAGATCGCTGTCTTCTTCGCTGCATCATCACAGCCAATTCAGCTGGCCGACTTTGTTAGAATTCAAGCAGTCATCGCCAAAAGAGCACCAGTTTTGGACTCCCGAGACGAGCTATGACGAAAAGAATGACGAGAGCGACGTGAAAATGTTCATCCCAGCCGAGAGGAACAACCCGAAACCAGACCTTTTGTCAAATCCTAACTCGAGTCCTAACTCAGCTTCATCCAGCGAAGTGATGGAGGACATGAACAACACCGACAGCTTCAAGGAGTACAGCGCTGAGAACCTGAAAGTCTTGTGCAATGCATTGGAGATGAAGGTTCCGTGGCACAAGGATATCGTTCCCGAGATTGCAAAAACTGTCCTCGAGTGCAGGTAACAATGAAAATAGTGATTTTGTATTAGGTTTCAAATCGTAGATAGAATTATCAATGAAATTAACAAACCAGATGAAAAATAGAAAGAAAAAAAAAAACTATACAGCTGCTTATCTTTACTCCCCTTGCTCAGCCAGACAGCACATTCTTTTCTAAAAGTAGTTTAATCTATTTATATACTAACCTTACGGGAGAGTGCAACTATACAAACCTTCATAGTATATAAATTGGAAATGACAAGTACTCGAAGAAATTTTACTATGTAACTTGCTTATTACATTATTATTATGTGATACATTTTCATGGAGTTTAAGCAAGTCCGTTCGCTGCGCATGGATATAATTGTTTAAGTACCTATTTGCTATCAACCACATCACTCGATGAACCTATTTGAGATAGATTCTGAAGTCCTCCATGATCCACTATCAAGAGATTTCCCGAAAACAAGATGATGCATATAGCAATGATGCATGTTGTTCTATTTCACATTGTTCCTATCGATTATTTCCCTTCCAAGAAAATGTAGAATTTTTTCTCTAAATCGGAATATTATCTGTCCACAGATCTGGAAGGCGAAGTTACGACTTGAAAGACAGAAGGAATAAAGAAGAGACATGGATGCTTTTTGTGGGAATTGACTCTCTTGCCAAAGAGAAGATTGCAAGAGAACTGGCAAAGACCATCTTTGGTTCTCAAACCAACTTTGTCTCAATTGGCCTGACCAGCTTCTCCTCCTCAGCAGGAGGATCAGATTCGATCGAGCACTGCAAGAACAAGAGACCGAGAACCGAAACGGGTCGCGGGTATCTGCAAAGATTCGGCGAGGTGGTGAATGAGAACCCACATAGGGTGTTTTTCTTGGAGGACTTGGATCAAGCTGATCACTTTTCTCAAATGGGTGTCAAGAAAGCAATTGAAAGCGGGAAAGTAACACTTGATGATGATGATGAAGTGGCCGTGGATCTTCAGGATGCTATCGTGATCTTCAGCTGTGAAAGCTTCAGTACTGTGTCAAGAGCTTGTTCTCCAACCACAAGGCAAAAGATAATTGAAGATCAAGAGGAGGAAGAGAAGGATGATCATCAAGCTGACGTGGCGAAACCAATCAGTGAGTCACTAGATTTGAATGTGGCTATTGAAGATGATGGTGATCAAAGTTGTGGAGATGGGAATTGGATTATGGGTTTGGTTGATAGGAAGATCATCTTCAAAATTCAAGAACTATGAGTTTAGGCAAGCAAGACCAAAATGATCTAACTGTTGGTCCTTTTTTTTTTACCTTTTGTTCCTTTTTTTTAGGTTTTTTGATAGAAATTTGGGGAGGGGAAAAGGAAGAATACACATCGAAAAAGAGTTAAGAGAATTATATGAGTGTTTGCATGGGGATTGGATTTGTTGGCTTTAGCAGTTGTATAGTATTAATACTTTAGTAGGTGGATGGATAGAATCTTAATCTCTATTCATGTCATGTAATATATGATTTCTTTAATTGAGGATTTTCTTTGGTCTTAGCATTCCGATCTCGTATTCAATTCCTAATGTAATTGAATGTGCATTATGTTCCATCTAAGCCAGCAAAACAAAGATCACGGCATAATTCAAATCTGCTTCTAGTGAAACGATAAATATATGATTGGAAACATCGAGTCGATCTAACTTAGAATTGACTCAATTTATCTCTTAAATGAAGCCAACCCATCTCCTAGAAGGTATAGAAATAGTCAGTAGGCTTGTGTCATGATTTGGTGGTGAAAGTCTTTACACAAGCATGCCATTGATATTTTGTGGTTAAGTCCCTAGCATTGACAAATATCTATAACACAAGCTGACTAAGGCATAGGCACAATTACATAACTGCAAATAATTTAGCTGCTTACATGACGCCAGAGTTTTAAAAAAAAAAAAGTCATCTACGAGGAAGAACAAAGGAATATGACTGTACACACACAAACAAAATTTTAAGTCTAAGATTTCAGACAAGAAAATCAGTGCCGAAGTTATTAATATCAAATTATGTGGATACAGTCTCTAATTTCACAACATGATTACAAGTATCCCCAAGGCGGCACTTCGTCGATATCTAATAAACTTCGTATAGCATTTAGGACGGTTGATATACATGAACCTCGACTAGTCGTCGCCTCTATCGGTTTCACGGTAAGTTCGCACATGATTTTACCAATCATAACTCTACTGCAATTCTTTCACTGATGAATAGGAGTTGGAAGCCTAGCAAACGAAAAGGAAAAGCCAAGTAACAAACGATTCATTACTTACGAGCTATGCAAGAGGAAAAGCAAAGAAAGCAACTTTAATAAGGGGGGGAAGGGGGGCAAAAACTGAAAAAAAAAAGAAAAAAAAAAAATCCTCTCCCACTGAAATTTGGGAAAAAGCAGACCACTTTCCGTTAAATCGATGGCGATCTTAACTTTAAGATTGGCTTGATGATTTCAAAACCCTCGACCCCAACATTCTCATCTCTTTTAAAAGATATGGCGGCGGGCATGATCAGAAGAAGCCTCAAAAGAGAAGCAAAGATCACACTCGTGAAAAACAAGGAGAAGCATCCTGTCTTCGGACCATAAAAAGATGTCTTAACTTTGGAATCCCAAAAGCTTAAAGGAGAGAAAAAAAAAAAAGTGCAATTAGGGACACGTCAATTAAGGAATTTTTCACACTTAGCCAGAAAAAAACAATATTATAAACTAGTGAAAAAGTGAATATGCTTCATGTGTTTATTCCAAAAAAATAAATAAATTATATGCTTCATGTGTGAATGTAGGGAGGGAAGGCAAGGTTCAAAGAGGTGGAGGATGGAGAGAAACTGTCTTTTTCTTCTCTTTTTTCCGGTCGCAATAAGGCCGCCGTGGCAGACCCAGATTTTTAGATTAGGGAGAACGAGATAATTAAAATTTTATAAAAGATTTAGCAGGGAGGGACAATATTTAGTAACTTCGTAGGTTATAAAAAGCGATATTTGAAATTACACCCGACATCTATTGGCTAGGGGTTTGACGGCCCCCATAACTTCAGGGTCCGCCTCCGGAGGATACAATAACTAGCTTTGCGCATTGTACCAAACTTTTTTTTTTTTTATCGAGATTGGAGGCGATCGCTTAAACGAAATTAGTACATGCAAATTGTATGAAGTGGCTTCATTGTTTATTCATGGGAACATCGTAGGGAAAATTACCCAATCAATCATAAACTATTTGTATGAATATCAATTCAGTTCTAAGTTTTTCAATTTTGTCAATTTAATTTTTAACATTTGCACGGAATTTTAATATAGTCATTCCGATCAATTTTCGGCAAAAACCGCTAATAAGCGGTCTAATCACCGATGGCCGTCTTACGCGGCACACCATCACATCAGCGATTTCCCCCAAAAATCGGCTAGAGAGACTATCATTGGCATTTCATGCAAAAGTTTATGATGAAATTGGCAAAATTAAAAAGTTTTTGGACTGAATTGGCATATGTACAATAGGTATAGGACTGATTGGACAATATCTCTAAGTTAAGGGTATGCAAAGGAACCGAGAATCGCAAGGACTGCCTAGAACCGGACGGGTTCTCGATTCCAGGTGTGGAACCACTCACCTGGACTAGACCGGTAATATATATATCAAAAAAATTAAAACCCTAAATCCCTAATTTTGCTTGTCTTGTCTCGTCTCATCTTGGCCTCTCTCATCTCAACTCTCTCAAGCAACTCCCCCGGTCTCTTTGTCTCTTGACTCTCAACTCCCATCGACTCATGGCCGCGCCATTGGCTGTTCGTTGCAGACACGACTCATAGCCTCACCTTCCTCTCTCGCTCTCGGTCGCCTTCATTTACTGTAAGTTGGAAACTCTAATTGCTGCCATTTGCCGTATCTAGTTTCTTCAATCTATTCACTTTTTGAAGTATTGAGAGGAAAGTGAAGTATTTTTTGCATGTGTTTAAAGGTTTTTTTTATAAACAATAGGGCAATTAAAGAACAAGGCATTCTTTTTTGTTGGAAAAAGAAGAAGCTTGGTGGGACCAATACATAGCTTGCTGGAAAACAAGTCACTGATTGCATGAAGCTTGGTGGGACCGGTTCCATGGACCCATCCAGGCACCAGACCAGACTGGCGGTCCAGTTCCCGAGTGGGTCCATGAAATCAATGGGCGATTTCCAATTCCAATCTTTTGAAATTGCTCCTTAGTGGGTGGTTCGTAATTCTAGGATGGGAACCACCCATCCTAGAACCGATCACCCCTACTCCGAGTATCACATATACACTTTCTTTCTCTTATGTTCCACAACCCTCATCATTGGTCATTCAGTCGTGATTCCCACTCTAAAATCGATCACTCCTACTCCAAGCATCACATATACACTTTCTTTTTCTTATGTTCTGCAACCCTCATCATTGGTCAATTCACTCGTCAACAAATCACATGGCTATTATCACATTTTTATATTGCAACTTTGCAAAGTCCAACTCAGTGTTCTGATTCATACAAATCGATTCAAACAACAAAATCCCAAGCCGGTCAAAACCAAATGCGCTTTTCCCAGCCAAAATGCTTTGACTGCTCTTTTCTTGGAGCTTTCACAAGCATTTAGTGGGCTTTTTATCACATGAAGAAATATTTGTGTATGTGTATATATGTGTATATATGGCCTCGAGCTCTGTTCCCATTGAGGGGAAAAGGAAAGGCCACTAAAGGCCTTACCATAGAAAGTGAAGTTGTTCAAATTTCACTTTGCCTTATCTCTCCTTTCAGAAGCTGAGTGAGAGAGAGAGAGAGATTCCTTTCTTGCGAGTAGTACCTGCTTTTCATCACCTCGGTGACTGTTTTTTATTTTGTTTTTTGTTTGCCCTCCTTTTCTCTTTGGGGCTAACCCACTTTTAAAAGGTGAGGAGATTAGGTTATAATGTAGAGAAGGATTTGATCATTATTGGGTTCTTACTAAAGTAGCTGACATTAAGAACGGCATTCAGACTAAAGAATTCGGCTGGTTCAGACATTCTGAAAAAGCTAAAGGTCAGCAGCTGCTTAGGTTCTCACCTCATCATCATCTAAATTTCATCTCAATGTTCATATTATTGACAACCCGATTGTCTCAATACCACAAGAAATAACATGTGGGAATAGTTGTGCTCAAAAGAGTTTGGCAAAATAATCGATCATTATTTGAATCTGATCACTTAGTTTTCTAGGCATCGATTGGCTCCACCAATGAAAATTCAAGTTCGTTTGCATCATCAAGCTGACTTGTCACATCCGTTGTGTGTTCTCATGGACTTGTTCGTACACCTTGTACTTGTACCACCTTGGGGTCTTTGATGGTGGGTGCTTGGCGCCTCATAACTATCACTACATGAGCTTGTCTTGTGTTGTGGTGTTCATGGCAATGGAAGTGCTAGCGGAGTAGACCAACAATCAACATCTAACCACACCACCGTATTTTCAAGTAAATCATACCTTGTCGACTCGTTGTTGACTTATCCATAGGTTAATCCTTAATTGCAATTTATCATGATAGGCATGTGCATCCTTGTTAGCAACACCTGCAATGATATAATCAAGTAATCAAGTTTACTGCAATGCGTAATCCGGCCTCTTGATTAGTGATCACATGTCACATATGCTAATCTTCTTTGTTCTTATCCACTAACATCGGTCAGAAGATGTTGTTCATTAGTCGAACCTTCATATGCATCGCCATGAATTGATATTTTTTTTTTGGATTTTATGGTGGAGAAAAATTGGGGTTTTTTGTTGTTGTTGTTCTTGTGCATATTTCATGAGGGTTTTTTTTTTTTTTTTGTGTCTATGCATGTGATAGCAAACCACTTATACCAGCCGTTTTGGAGAGATGAATGTAAGGGGGATGAAATCTGAGGGGGAAATAAATGATTAGTTATGAAAAGCGAAGAGAGGATAAAAGTGGATTCAAAAAAGAAGCATAGGAATGCACTTCTTTCTATAAGGGAGGGTGGCTCATTCGATCTCTAAAGCATTCAAAATCTTCCTGCTTTCCAAGGGCATTAACCATCTTTTTCTTTATTTCCTTTTCCTCCTCCATTTTGGCAAGAACTTGAACTTCATCTCACATCAGACAAGCTTCCACGCCACAAAATCTAGTGAGAGAAAGACAGAGAGAGAAAGGGAGAGAGACCCCACTAGAAAGAGATGATGCCAGCGATCAGGGTTAAAATCAAATTTAAAAAAAAAAAAGAGAGAGAGAAAGGAAAAGATTTGGGGATGGAGACAAAGTTTCTACTCCATCAACTTTGTGCAGTCTTTAGGAAAAGAAAGAAAGCAAGCAACGGCTGCTTCTTAAAGGTCACACCCCCTATCAACAGCCTATAAAAGAAAGCTCTTCTTTTCTGCTTAAGTGCTGATTTTTGCATGAAAGTAAGGGATTTCTCTGATCCCTATGCCCCCAACCCAATCCCCCAACCCAATTATCCATCCATTATTGCCCTCTCTCTCTCTCTCTCTCTCTCTGTCTCTCTCTCTGTCTCTCTGAGCCTGGCACATCACCTGAAGAACAATGTTGTTGGCTTCCCCAATCATTACTTTCATTATATAATACGATTCTCAGATACTTTAATGGATGGATAATGTGCATTGATTCTCTGAAGCATCCACACACACACAGAGATTTGGTTCTAACAGATCAAAGATTGTCGATGACCAGTCAATAAAGGACTGTCATGGGAGAGGAAAAACAAGAACAGGGTATAGTTGTGTTGCTGACCTTGTTCCAAAAGCATTTGGTCATACATACTTCAGCAGCAGCTCACTTTTGACACACCTACCCACTAATAAAGGTATAATGTAGACCTCCAAGCTCCAATCTCTTCTCCTGCCACTTCACCATTCAACACAAACGAAAACCAAAAACCTTTGCATACTTTTCTACTTCTTCGCTCAGAGTAGGAAGCATGATAAGGAGCAGGAAATGGTTAACAGACAAGACAAATCAGTGTTACACAGCTGTCTTCTCTCTTAACACTGCATGGGGTGAGCAGGAATAGTCACAAGCAATGATCCCCCATTATATAGATAGATTGTTTTGACATGAAAATCATGGTTTCAAGCGGGATCTTATCTTAGAAGGAAGCTAGGGTCAAGGTCTCGCAAATCCTCATTGGATCAAAATTTCACGAGACCATATTAATTAAGGGGCTGAGCATGAAAACCAAAACCATGGCACTAAGCCGCAGTCTGATCTGTCATTAGCCACACAACATTGCAGATATTGTACTAAGTGGCATCGGCTAGCCAACTACTCACAGAACTATGCCATATCGGCAAGGAGAAATATAGAGACAAGGTAAAAAAGGGAAAATGACACAAATGGTCCATGAACTTTGGCCCAATGTGCAATGTGATCCATGAATTTTCAATTTGACACAAATGGTTCTTGAACTTTTAACTCAATGTTCAATGTGGTTTATGAATTTTCAATTTGACACAAATGGTCCCTGAACTTTTGGTACATATTCAAACTAGTCCCACATTGAACATTAGGCCAAAGTTCAAAAACTATTTGTGTCAAATTGAAAGTTCATGGACCACATTGCATAATGGGTCAAAGTTCATGAACCATTTGTGTCATTATCCAAAAAAAAAAAAAATAGAAGTTTGGTGATTCTTTCTTGAAACGCAAAACGGTAGACTTTTGAACCAAATGAGGCAATTATATCATGTTATACTCACTGGAAGAAGGCGACGTATCAGGAAAAAGGAAAAGAGAATGTCAATACCATTACCATTTGTTTCAGAATTGTCCGTAATATGGATCAAGCATCATCTGATAAAAATACAAGTCTACTAAGTCACCATTCAATCCCGGCAATACCACATGTTGCCATATCGACTGATTTCTATGTCTCGGAGATGGATGCCCCACAATAACCCAAAACGGGAACATACTGGCTAGAAGGAAAAGAAGTCTGATCCATTAATGGCTTCAGACTTCTTCAGCACAGGCAAACTGGGGTGGAGCTCAAACTGCATGGCCCAACACCCCAATCCCATATTGCCCGGCCTAAAAAGTGCTAAAAAGTTCACAGGGAATGTAATTGCAAACTCCCTGTCTAGCCACAATCAAGATCATAACATAACGTGAACACTGCATTGACTTCCTGGAAATCAAGTAGTCAAACTCCAGGAGCTACATAAAACACAAAGTCAAAAAGAAGTAATTCTGCATGAGTAGCCACCACTCCATCTATGTTTGAGGAGTAACTTGAGACAAATGCATAACATGCATATAATTTGCTCATATGTGATTAACGAACTGTGTGATAGAACACCCTATCTTTATCGTGCATATTGGGGCATGACATTTGTAGCACTGCTAAAACATCATGGAAATTCAATTTTATTACATAGAATAATTTGTTCATGCAGAAACTTAAACTGGGTAGTCGCATGAGCAGCATCTACAAAAAGAGGAGCAGATCATATAGTGCCAGGATACCATCTGCTTGTAGCTAATACTTGTAAAATGTCCCGAAAATTCGCCAACAAATAGAATTTCAATCCTCTGAAAGCCAGAGGAATGACTCTACCTAAAAACCTCAAGAGTTGTTGCATAGCTGGGACAACACCTGGTTCTGATTGCTTGTTCACATTCTCAAGAAATAACCACCACCACCACCACACAGTTTGCTTGTATACTTTCTCTAGCTATACAAACCACCACCAACTTGACTGCACACACCTTAATAGGAGTAAAGAAATTCTCTGTTCAGATTTAAGAGTTGATTTACATGGTAGGATCCTTCCCGAACCCCATCATAGCATGAGTTGCCATCATTGAGCCCCGGCGAAGCATTTCCAGAGTTATGCCAACCATGGGGATCTTGACAGTGTCTCTGTTCTTGAGAGGCTTCTTATCCCACCTACAGCATTGAATGCAGAAAGTAACATTCTTCATCTAAGTAGTTAAGATCAAGCGGCGTATCCACACAGGTAGACATATATGCATTTTCACGCTTAAAAAGAATGATAAAATACAGTAAAAATCCATAGAAAATTAAAAGAAAGAAAAAGAAATTGAAGTACTAACATCAGTAGGAGGCCAGCTAAACAATAGGTCACACTTCTCTTATAAGAATAATATTGATAAGTATAACAAGAAATACAGAAAAATATTCACATTGCCTCTGCAAATGCCGAAGTTTACAGCTAATCATAAAGCAAAAGCTTCGAAAACCTCCTATCACTAGTCAAGCACAAAATCAAAACATCAATTTTTTTTTCCTGGTGGATTTCTTTTGTTCTTTTGTTCTTTTTCTTTTTGGACATTATACTGGTGTGCTCCTTAGGAGAAATAAACTATTGAGCAACAAGGCTATTAAAGAGTGAAGAGTTTAGTGCATACCAGTCCTCATGACGAACAACTTTGTCATTCTCCACATACAGCCTAATGAGAGAAATCATATCTATGTGCCTCCCCAAAAACTTGTAGTATTGTTTATTGTCAATAAGTATCTGCATTTTCGAAGGATACATCCAACATTAAACATCAACAAAGACCAGGAAATAATTGTTTCATTTGCAATTGAAATAACTCACCTCATATTTCCCTGGTGATATTAAATTCTCTTTGACAGTGTATTCAACAATTCTCGATTCACTGAACACCTGCCATTTAGAGATAGCGAAATGAATTCAATGACCTTTCATCAAGACAGAATTGCATATCAGGGGAAAATGCCTTAAAAAATATTTTTGTGTACTTGCACATGAATATTTATGTACACATGCTTATTACATAATAACAAGATGAGTCCCTACATAAAACGAAGAACAGTAGTTATTTACCAAAATAAGCATTTTGATGGAATAAATGGCTGCTTTTCAAGTAAATACATCTCAACGTGACCAATAACGCCTTTTTTTGGCTGCATCTCCAAGAACTGGAAACACAAAATTTCAGAATATGAATTGCTTAAACCTATCGTTCGTCACATTTATAAAGCCTTCTCTTGGTTCACCCAAGTTATAGACCAGTCAATCATACCCGAAAAAATTAATCCTAAATGCTGATGCGCCGAATGTATAGACGTTGTCCGTTTATTTTAAGAGTATCATATTTAGAAGATTTGTTACAGTACCAAAGCACCCAAAAAACGATTTCCTCACTAAAAGGGTCAAAATGAAATTGCTCCAGAGATTTATTCGGAGATGCCCCATAAGGGAAAAGGGAACTTTATACTCTATAAGGTCGGAGAGAAGCATACAGGGTGAACTCCTTTGCCTTTGAATAAAATACATCAAGCAACTGTCTCTTCTTTCGGATTATTATCTGTACTAGAGGAAGTACAGATATAGATACAGTTCATACTGATGCTCAAATGCTTCTATTTCTTAAACTAAGAGGAAGTACTTTACTGGCTATGCAGTTTCATCCCCTGACAGAGAAGTTTCTTTTGTTTCCCAAAGATCAGAGGACACACACACACACATGCGCCCTACTAAGATCCAATGATGGACTTACTACTTAGTAACTAAGAACACTACCAAGAACACATGCTCCATATATTTGCAAACATTAAATAAGTTGCGACAACATTGAGTAATCAAGACAACTTTTTCACCACCGTGGAAAACAGAGGTTCTTACTGTAAACAAATTATGATATTGAGTGACTCCAATAGAAGGTAAAGGCTCGCTACATAAGAACATATTACCTAACACCACCACAAGTGCCAAGTTTGAAGATTTATTCCAATTATAACAACTTGTTATTAACAAGTATAAATGAAATTGATGTGAGCAATTGATTCTTCCAAGCCATACGTGCATCATAGAGGAAAGTATACGAGTGTCATCTCCTAGCCTCCTCTAGGTATATAAAAGAAAATCAACAATCCTTCACTAAGACCTCCAGTCCTCATCATAAATAGACTAATTTTTTCCAAAGAAAATAGCGCCCAGAATATTGCTTAGCATCAAGTGTCTGTCTTTATTAAAACAAGAAATGGTACTTGATGATATAATAAGGTAGCAATCAAGAAAGAGCTAATGAAACCTTTGCTAGAGAGTAAAATGCTGACTTGATCTGCCTCAACCTGTGGAGTGGATAGTAAACGTTAGTAACTAACACGCATAGATGTTAAGCTCTTCAATACACCTTAAAAGATACTTTTTCTCAGAAGGTAGAAGAAACTGTTTTGATGATCAGTGTTAAATCTTTGCAAGTTCTTTCAGATGAATTCATCTTTCATGTACACCATTGAACATGACAAGTCCACACCAAATTCATGAAACTGATATAATGAAGAATGGGAGGCAAAATTCACAACATTTGTTCTGTCAAAATCATCAATTCCAAGGATAACACAAAATGTAAAAGTACAAGTTCGAATAAAATGAGAATACAGTACATTATAGACGTGTTTGTTCTGTCAAAGTAATGTAGTGGCCGTTAGGTTGAGAAGAAGCAACTTACAAGACTTTGATCTCGACAAATGAGACAGTAGATTATTTGGAACCGGGATAAAATGGTACAAAAGAAAACATACCCATGAGCACACATGAGTGGGTCTTCAAAAGAAGCATCATCAGCATAGATCTCGAAGTCACGAGGACCGGCTTGAGAAGCATATCTAATTATCACACAACAGACACACTTAGGATGGAACCAAGTAGAAAGCAATGAAACTGGCATATCAGAACTAAATTCCCACTGAACCCAAGTGATGATAAACGAAGCTCTAGGGATTAAATAGCTCAACAAACAGCAAGACACCAATCATTGGTTTCCCGAAGATAGAAAAGAGACACATATTCCAACATCCACAATTTCCGAAAAATGAACGACATAATTTCTCTCTTCAAGCATCGACACTTAAAGCCGGCAGCACACGGGGATAGGAAAGAGACAAATCGTCTTGCAGTAGAGATCACAGAAAAAGGCCTCCAAAATTAGGCCGTTCATTTCAAACTATCGAAGGAGCTAAGTTGATTGATTTCTGCATCGGGGATTCGCAGTCATCACAGGCCACAAGGTCGGGCATGCAGCCTCAGCTCGTGTTTCGGGATCTATCAACTGATTAACTGCGCCTCCCTCAACTCACTCAATGATAATAAGAAACAATGGCCAGGAAAAGAACAGAACAGAGAGGCTGCCGTAGCTGAAGAACGGAGCTCACAGGTTGAGAATATGAGGGAGGATGCGATCGGAGACGCGCTCCGTCCGAGGACTGAACTCGCACGCCTCTTTGCCGTGGCACTCCCTCATCGGATCCATCTCGTTCTTCTTATCTCCTTCGCGATCCAACAGAACCGGAAATGAAAACAAGAACAAGATCAACCGAAGAGCAAACGGGGAATCGCAAAACGGAGAAGATCAGAAGAAGCGCGAGAGAGAATGGGAAACGCACCGTGCGAAGGAGGAGTGTCGTCCATGGGCGATCCTAAGGTGAGTCGCGCAAGGAGGAAGCAGGTGTCGATGCGATGCAGCGAGAGCGAGAGCGAGAGAGGAGAGGGAGGAAGGAGATGAAGTAACGGCCTTGAGGAGGAGACTCATGGCCCCAAAATGGCGCGCAAATGTGGCCAGCGTTTGTCCACAAAATCCCACCCCTCTCTCTCTCTCTCTCTCTTTGACGTGTTCTTTTGTCCTTGTTCGGAGGCCAGTCTTGGTCTTGACTGTTCAGTTCTAGTCCAATGAGGAACTGTTCCTGCGGCTCCGTTGTCGTGCAAGTATTTACCAGAATTGTAAGACAAGTGGGCCAATCATCATCTCGAGTCTTATCGTAAATCCCACATGATCGACAGTTTAGATGAACTCTGTATACGTGATTTATATGCACGCAATATCTCTTTTTTCTAGTTTTAATGAGTCGAGTTAACTGTTGTTTTAAATCCGAGAGCTCTAGAGCATCGTTAAGAAAGAAGAGAAAATTATTTACTGCACTTATGCCAATTCGATCTTAAATTTTTTAATTTGGCTAATTTGTCCTAGCCTTTTAACAAAGAATGATCCGATTTTTCAAAAACGATGATCTAACATGAGATAATTATCGCTTTTCATAGCGAAAAGAAGCATTCCGGGCACTCGATTAACAAAATCAGCTCTTATAAACCTTTTTAATAAAGAGCAGCTCGCATAGGCTTGCTTTTATAATTATATCTGCAGTTGCTTTTATAGTTAAATCTGTAGTTGATTCGATCCGTGGCATCCCGGACAAATTCTTTTACGGATTAGGACTGATCGAGGACATAAAAATGCATACTCATAACCCAAGCCCTCCCATGATTATAGAAGAAAAAAAAAATATCATTCTGATGAGCTCGGGCAAGCCAAACTAGGCGAGCAACCAGCAAGGTCAATTCCTTAAAAGAAAAAGCATTTTTTATCGTTTAATTATTTTAAGAGATATAAGCGATCATTGTTGGAAAAACATTTTCAAAATCATTCATTTTTTCGTAAAACAAATGGACCCAAAAAAATCTTTTACAAGCTCGTACACGAGCAATTCGAGTCTTGTGAGGTTGAGCCACAAGGCACGTGATCATCCGTAACTCGGATCAACATGATAAGGTTCATAGCAACTCTCATCCAGAAGATACAAAAATCAGCACAGAGTGATCTTTACAAACCAATTACCCGACTAAATGCCGAATGTTGTCGGATGGGAGGTCAAGGGCATACGATCCGAAGAGATTCAGCTCAGCCTATCCGAATATTGACAGTAGCTTATTCACAAATATACACAAAACTCCACGCCTTCACTAAATCTTTATTTTGCTTCCCTCAACTCTCACGCTTCTACAGCAATGACGAAGTGCCCGCTACTGCCGGCCCGTGAGACATACAGCAAACAACTTGCATCATCTAAGCCACTTAATTTCCAGCGGCAGAAAACGAATGGAAGAAGTAGAATCATTTACAACAGTCCTGAGCAAAATAGGATCTCTGTATCTACTACCGCCTCGGTTCATTGGTCTTTCCCTCAAAAAACTCACCCAACATACGCTCAAGATCCTCCGCTGAATACTTGATGTATTTCTGCGGGGTTTTGCCAGTCTCCACAAGAGGCCTGCAAACACATCAGAACACCGAATAAGAAGACATAAAAGAATACACTGCAAAGTAGCAAAGTATACATATCGGCCATCCTTGCAGCCAATTTATTCACCCCCAGGAGTAGTGCTAATTCACAAGAAGCATGTGTACATAAACTGTGACAATGTTGCTTGAACTTGGCATGAATCCTTGACGGGTGTTCAGACTCATGTACACATCTAGATTTGGGAGAAATTTAATCATTAGCATCAGAACATGCAAAAGAGCAAGGGTAATGTGGGAGTCTGCATGGTTTTCTAAAGCATTTTGCCCATTTTCTTTTACAATTTTCTTTATCATGCCTTTCTTACTTGAGTAGTTCTAAAATAGCTTGCATAGGTGCAGTGTGCCAACACCAAATAATATCCGAATCACCTTTGATAGGGACAAGGCATATTGGCCTACCCTCAATAGAAAGCCAAAGTAACAAAACACCCCACCAATCATTACTTGTAGTTGTATTAAGCATACCCGAATCTTTTGACGAAAGATCTGTAGGCTGGCAAAAGGACTTCAGCTACTGCAAGCCTCAGAGACTCCCGCAACTCAGTATCAGGAACAGTCCACTGGGATTGTTTTTGATGAAGCTCCTCAAACTGCGTATTGAAAATTTTGAACCTGACAACAAATTGCATTTTCCATGTGAAATTTACCTACCCGCTACAAATGGAGAAACAAAATTGTTCTCAAGATATGGTGTTTCACAGAAAATGAGACCTGTCTTTCACCAATGCTCTTGAAGCACCACTGCTATTTCCTGTATCACCACCTACACCAGCTGCACTACTACCTCCTGATGATGTCAGGCCTTGGATAGAAAGGCATTGCAAAATCTGCATAAAAGCTATAATCATGAGCAATAGGATCTTTGGCAGAACAAAGATAGTTCGGCAAGCAGGTTGTCTATTACACATTATAACTTTTTAGAACGAGCCAAATAGGGATTTTGAAGGCTGGTACAACTCCCAAACTGACGATTAAGTACTTACGCGATGGCATTATTGAAGGGAGCAAACTGGCTCCCCTGACAAAAACAACAAATACAGCCTTTGGTGTTTCTAAAACATTGTCTCACTGACATCAGTCAGGCAAATATCTTCTTCACGCGCAGCAAATCAGACAGTTAAATACAACAAGAGTCCACCCTCCCACCAACCGCTACCCCCCCTCTCTCTCTCTCTCTCTGCAGAAAAGTTATGCTATCATCTACCCCACACATGAGGGGAAACAAATCTGAATCTATAAATTTGAATTCTAGCAAGTTTGTCATAAGAAACAAAGGTGTCAATCCAAGGGGGATATCCTTCATAAAAGATGCATAAACTGCCAAGAATTATATATATAATTTGTTGTTAGTTATCATCCCCTTTATTAATTTGTCCTTTGTAACCTTCTTAAAATAACACTGATGAGAGAGGGCTATAGGTAACACAACCTGCATAAAAGTAAGCAGAATAATTAACAGAGTACATATGACATGTATCAGGGATTACTAGATCTATACCTTTGCCCAAGCATTCCTCTTGTATTGATTCGCATACTGCTGCACAACTCTCCGATGCCTTTGCACCCAATCGTCCCCCAACAAATCCTTGGCTTCAGACCTGAAATCGAACAAACGAGAGTGCTGCTACACAAAATATAGCAGAAAGAGCCACATTTCAAAATCTACAACATTGTCAAAGGCAAACCTGCGCACAGATCTGACCATGTAATGTATGTTGTTCATAAGAAACAAGTGCGTCAATGCAGCATCCTTATACTGCTTGGATTTTCCCTCTAAATTGGTTTGAAGAGCCTGCATTATCCGCATTGTCACAGAGGCTAATTGAGACGTGTCATCGCCATTTTCAAATTCTTGAAATAGTTGCTTCAGAGTTGATTGATAACTGCAACAATTCAATTAGTGATCATCAGGTGCCTAGCATTTGTCTAGCTTGAATGCACTGGTCATAACGGAATCAAAATTGTGAATAGGCTATCTAATACTGTCTGTTGCTTGCTGCATCTTTGTGCTTTGCTTAATCCACATAAACATCTCTTATCTGAAAAAAATCAATTAGTTGATCCATGAAAAGCTAGGTAGATGATAAAAAGTGAAGCCACCAAACAATCACTTCGACAACAAATTACAGAAAGCCATATAATAAAGCAATATTTGGAACTAGGGGCCAGGGCCCACCATTATTCTCCACAGGTTCACCACTGATAAAAAGCAACAGCACTAAAACTTTTGAAAAACTACTGATCTATATTTTGCTGCTAATATCACAAGATACGCAAAAGAGGAGTAAAATAAAAGATATGATAATGAAATGCATGAATTTCTTAAACTTATAAAAGGCTTTCCAATAAAAAGAATTTGCCAAGTTCAGAAGCACTTAAAAAGATCAACTTTTCCAGAGAAGACAGCAAATATCCACAGATTATTGTGAAAAAGCCCCTCGTATGAAAAAGACTCTTAATGCTAGCAATCACCTCATCAAAATTCCAACTACAAATACAATTAAAAGAATAACAGAAAGAAAGTACCCTAAAAAGAGATTAAAAATATCCAGTTTGATTAAATTAATTCGAGTCCTCTAGTAAAAGGGTTGCTGAGCATACTCAAATAAGAACTTCACGTAATTGATCACATAGCTTGTCAATGGATGTACTGTTCCATCTGAAACAGCCGTTTTTGTTGCATCCTTCTCAACCGCTTCTTCGAAATCCCCAAAAGTCTCTTGGGCCGTCTGAGCCAGCCTCTTTGTCAAACCCAGAGCAGATTCCCTAATTTCACTGCAAGCTTTACCTTTGAAAAGAGATTCGATCTGGCAAGACAGACAAATGATTGAGTTAATTAATGACTTCCACCACATGTTTCTAAAAGAAAAAAAAGGACAGATATCATTTTGAAGCTTTAAGCGAACCCAGAGAAATTGACAGAAAATCTCTTATACACCAACCAACACAATCAATTCTCCTATGGAATCAGGCCAGGGAACATAATCTCATAGCTCATTCAAGTACATTTTCCCAGAAGGCATCAAGCTAACAGAAGCATAATTCCCAAATTTGAGGGTAATGAAATCACAATGTCTCCTCAGTATCTCCAGTCTCCATGACATAGAATCGCAAACATCCACTCATAAACTTCTCAAAGATGATGTAATTCTGTTCAGGAAAACTTAACCAGTGAAAAAGGGAAAGGTTAAGATCAAAGCAACACAAACTGTTTGATAAATGTATCATCACTTGAACAATTGAATTGACCTCCTTAGCTTTGGAAAAATGTTTTGGGTTAGGAACCTTTTCAAAATTAATTTTCAGTTTGACTGTCCAGCTGCTTGCTGCAGAAACACATCTGATTCTGAAGCAACTTTCTTCTATTTTAGACTTTAAGGTTTCGTGTTGACTAATTAGGCCAAGCCCCCAGCATATAAAGTCTCTCGGACTCATTGACTTCTCCATCCCAGCCACCCACCCTCAAGAAGATATTTGTAACCGCCTAACATCTCTTATGAAATCTCCTTTGCTCTCTCTACCAATACTAGCAGTCCATTTTTTATCTGATAATCTTTCCAGTTTAGAGCTGCTTTAGCTCAATTTTTCAGTTCCCGTTAGTTCTCAATAGGAAATTTCAACCTGACTAATGAACCTTCAAATTCCTCATATTAACCTTAAGCAAGGTAAAAGGAAGACCAGGCTAAAACTTCTGCAGCAAGACAAGAACAATATTGGTTCATCACAAGCAATGGCGAAAAGTTATCTTTTGTTATTGACTAATGTAACACAGGAACAAAAAAGAACACATGTCGTGTGAGCAAGGATTAGAATGTTAGACAGAAAGGGCGATCTTCCAATGTTCTCCACACTCATCCTTACACATTTGGGGAAAGAAATTAGAATATACCTTCAACTGAAGTTCAGGAATGAAGCATTAATACTAATGAAGTGTAAACACAAACAGAAACGAGATCAAATGTAAACATGACATCATACCTCTGAATGAAGTTCTCGCATTATCTCATACATGTCTAGAAGCACAAATAATTTCTCTGGTGACCTCTTGCTTCTAGCAATTGCCTCACCAAAACTAAGCAGCACAGTCACACTGCTTGCAGTGACTTCAGCAAAGCATTGATCCCTAAGAGAATCAAAGCCTTCGAATATTTGATCACATACTTTTCGTTCTCCAGCAAAGAGCAGCTTGACCTACTCATGGATAAGCGAAACATCAGGAAGGATAACAAAAACAGACACGAAAATGCAAAGATTCAATCAGTCCTCACAGCAATACGCATGAAATGAATCCAATTCCCAATCTTCGCCTCCAAAAGCTCCCATTGCATCCTCTGAACATCATCTTTGCTAAGTTTCTCGACACCAAGCTTACGGAGGCTTTCCTCCAAAACTGGTGAGCGAGTATCTCTGGCAAAGGGTTTAAAGACATGAATAGTATTGAAGGACAATCCAGTACCTTCTCAAGAAAGCAAGCAATTAAATTGAAGAAACTAGCAAGCAATCAAAGATACGTTGAAGAAGCCAATTGATGATGTGAATCATACAAATCCATAATTAGGTGGACATGCGCAACCAATGTCGATAATGGACACATCTACCTAGCAACATGGTTTACATACTCCAATAACAAAAAAGAAATCTACCGACTTGTATATTGTAAATATAGACACAGAACAATAATAACTACGTATACAATGCCCCATCGGATACTTTTGCAGAATAGTTTTCTGCAACATGTTAGACAGCTAACTCAGAGATACCCGATGTAGATAGGTATCTGCCGCACAAATTTATACAAGGAGTTGGAAAATTTCAAGAAACAATCATATAAACTTGATGAAAAAACTATATCACCACATCCAACAGAATAGGCATATCATAACAAGCATCAAATCAAACCAAAGACAGTCAATCATCTAGACTAACTTGACAGCACCACTACAAGAAATTTTATCCAGCAAGGAAACAAGTAAGGCTTTTTACAGGTAATCCTTGAGTAGCTGTTGTTGATGACCCGCGTGAACCATTTGCAGGGCTAAATCATGCAGCAGGGGCAATATCCTTGGGGGTATAAGTGTTGGAGGAGTATAAACTGCATTTTCCAAGTTACCATTATGATGATCACCATGCATGTGTGAAGGATTGTTACCACCGGAATCACCCTGGAGCCCGGGTGACCCAGTTGATGGTCGCAACGAGCTAGGCAGACACTCAAAAAGACGGTCAGGCTCCACCGGTTTGCTGTATTGTCATGAAGAGCTCACATAAATATGGTATATAGGAAGGGTCAATTCTTTACATAACGCAAATCATAGTAAAAAGCTTAAAAACTCCTAAGTGACAAGGTTGATTAATAATTCAACAAAGCCCATATTTCTACCCATCAATGCAAGAACAAAAATTGTATATTGATCCCAAAAGCATAGATCATGCAGAAGATGGTGAAGCAATAAACAGCAGCTCAGAAAGGGGTCGGAAACAAAACAAGAAAACCAGCCGCTCCTTTTGTAACAATTTATATTTCAGGACCATCACATCTAATGAAAGCAGCGAAAAACATTGTAAAGGGACAGGTGAAAATGATGTGTAAAGACCCATCCAGTCCTGGAGCCAGTAGTTCAACAATAACCCAGCAAATGGAGAAAATCCATACAAACACAGTTGTTACATAGATTAGACAGGGGAAAGACGGTGCAAATATTTAAGTCAGATGAAGCTTCTTAAGGAAAGAGGAAACAAGTTTCATGGACAGAACTAGATGGCAAGGCAGAACACATGAAGACAAAGGATGTCCGAGCAACAAAGTAAGCATCAATCAAAACGCATACGGACCTGTAACTTGATAAGAGCTGCTTAAACTCCTCTTCTAGCTTTGAGATAGCCTTAGCAAGCAGACTATTTGCATGATTGAGCACCGCATCAGTACTTTTAAAGCTTTTGTTACTGGTAAAAAATCTAAGGTTGTTTCTTAGTTGGTCAATTGCTGCCAGATAACTTTCAAGATCCTCATGTGGCCCTTTAAGAATTTTTGCCTCAGCCTGCCGGTACAATAATAGTAATACGAACAATAACAGATAAGACACAATCGAAAATCAACAAGAGTAATATAACAGAAAATATTCCACATAAGAATTATCGGGATTAGCCAAAGTAGAAAAAATTGGCACTATTTTAGAAATCATCTGAATACACACCGGACGAAGGTACTTGATCTTGGTTTTAACCATTTCCTAACAAGAGAAGGGCCAAAAGGAACACAGCTACAGATAGAAAAGGGGATATAATCAATGGTTATGATGAAGGATAACAAGCCCCAGAACAAAAAATAAATCTTTAGGCTTCACACCCAAAGCTTCCTAAGCATCAAACCTAGGGTTTTTTAAGGATCACACTTAAGAGAAAAATTACATCACCCAATCCCAAAGCCAATACTTGCAAAATTCAAATAATCATCTGCTCTATTGAAAAGAAAAAAACTACAATGATATTTATGGACTCTCTAGGTTCAAACCCCAGTTGATATAGGAAACCTCTAAACGAATAAAATAATATAAAATAGGGTAAACATAATATCCAACTTAAAAACACTTGATAAAATCATAATAAGAATCAAATCCTAAAAGTATAAGACTGCTAATTTATCTATGAGAAGAATCCTAACCCCTTAGGACTCTTATTTGATTTGTGAAGTCCATCTTCACCAAAACTTGGAAGAAACGTAAATCGTTGAATAAATATAATCTTGCATGATTTTGTTGGCTGCAGCAGAAAGAATATTCATAGTCGTTGAATGATGACGTAAAATATTCAATGAAAATATGCCGAACGGACTTGAACATTTTTCATTCAATGTTTACAAACATATGAGCAGGAAGAAGGACAACCTCTCATCGAGTTAAGCTTCCAAATAACAAGCTGTGCAGCATGAAAGTAGCTAAACTCTGTACAGCGGCTATTTAAGTTTTTAAATCTTACAAGTTGCAACACTAGATCTTAAGACTATTCTCAGTGACAAAATTTTCCCTGAGATGCACGAGCGCAGAAGGAAAGAATTTCAAGTGGCCTGAATAGAGAGTGCTCCATGTAAAAGACATTCTTGATTTGTTGCTAAACCAAACGAACCGCTTCTCAACAACAGATTACAACAACAGAAGTGAATTTACAAGAAAATAATGTCCTGATTAGTTACTGACACAAACCTGGTGGAAAATATCAAATTGTGACAGAAGCACCTCTGCAGCCTTTAAGGTCTTGTCGATGTTCTCATGAGCTTTCCTAATAGCATGTGTTCTGATCTGCAAAACCAGACAAAGTAAAAGATTGTGAAAAGATCAGCACCACCTCTTTGGGTAAACCCCATTTTCATTTTAAGGTCAAGGCAAAGCATCTTCAAGGAAAGAGTTGCTTTGCTCTTGAGAAAATGAATGAGAGAGTGAGAATTTAATCCTTCTACTATTCTGCAAGGTCAAAAACTTGTCTATCTGTCTCGACTAGCTAGTCAAAAAATGTATGCTACCAGTTCATCAAGCACATTGAAAACCCTTTCGTTTCCTCATCTTCTGAAGATTTCCTCGAACCAAGCCCGATACGAAGCTCGATTCACACAGGACAACCCTGATCTCATCCTAGCTTTTCCTTAGATCATCGAACAATTACTTCAGCGACCTAAATCACCCGTCCAAAGACAGCAACCACTCATCCGCAGATTACGGAGAGCTCACTTTCCACTACTCACGGCAAGACCTTACCGAAATTAAAGTGAAAAAAGAAAAGAAAAGGAGAGGGAGCAAGACTCGATCTGAAATTCAACAGAAGCAGAAAACGAAATCGGAAGAGTAACCTGAGTAGGCCTCATGGCGGTCTCGAGAGCCGAGAGCCGGTGATCGAAGGACCCGAGGATCGTGACCATGTTGTCAGTGATCGTCTGGCTCTTCTGCAGCGACTCCCGCATCAGCACCGCCCTCTCGGTCAGCGGATCGCCGCCCGCTCCCGCCACCGCGGCCACCATCCTCGGAGGCTTTGTCCTCGGCCTCTCCCGGAGTCTCGCACAGAGAGAGAGAGAGAGAGAGAGAGCGTGCTCGGATTGCTTAGAAAAATGGTTTGGTAGAGGAGATGGGGCAGAGACAGTTCGACAGGATCATGCGAGCAGCTAGCTGTTTCCTTAGTCTTTTGAATATTCGATCGACGAAAATTCTTTAAAAAAGAAAGAAAAATCCCAGAAGAGAAAACCTCCCGAATTTTATACGCGGGGTAACGCGGTGCGGCAGCATTTGGACGCCGGTCCACATCAGCTGACAACACATTTGATTAGCAATGACCACTAAATTCACAAATCATAATACATTATTAAATTAACGTTCATTAAATTCACTCTAATTCTGATTTTTGGAATATTTATAAACTCTAATGCTATTCTTCTCCAATTACATATGTCGCGGATAAAAAAACTTACCATGTTACGGGTATTGTAAGTCGAACAACGTGATTGTTGTTAAAGCTCTATTACCTTACAACACAAAAGTTATTACATTATAACATGAACTGTCACTTTATCTTAATTGTGGATTACATGAGTTTTCGTGATTGAAGTCGACAAGTGCGACAGCCACGGGTGATGAGTGCAATCCGCGTTGACTCGAGCCCACATAAAAGTTGGCTAATGCGCTGGGCCGACGCTAGTCCCCCGAGGGCCAAGGGCGCCTCGTTGGTTGCGCATGCCGTGCTGGGCAGTGAGCACGGCCCAAATTGTGCCGCGAGCGAGCATGGCCCGTCATATTAATGGGTCGCACTTTCTCGCATGCCAGCTCGGACCCTTTTTTCCCAAAAAGAAAATTCATACTTTTCCTAGAAAAATTATATCTTACTGTAATACCCCAAAAAATATTATATCAATTTATGTCATATTCGAATGGAAATGCAAAATTCACAATAAATGGATGACATGGAGAGAGCGAGCGACTGTAAATAGTCTAGTCCAATCTTATTCTTCCAACGTAATATAACGGTGCAAATCTGGTAAAAGAGCGCGTGCGTGGATTGGAAAGGAATTTGTGTCCAGCCTTTGACCAGGTCTCCGATATTTTCACGAAAGCTTGGGCCCAAAGGGCAAAATAGTTCAGAAAATTTGGGGTAGGGCCCACTCATTATGGCCCATATTCTTGGTCCGGGCCACATGCCAGATCGGCCCATATAAAATATGGGCCGGCTCGACAAGATCCGTTATCCTGAGGGGCCGTGCCAGACACGACCATCATCATCATCATCACTCGCAGGTTAAAACCCTACACTCCACGTAGCTCGGTCTCTGTCACAGCAATGGCGTCCCTTCGCAGACACCCGCGACTCCGCATTCCCAAATCCCTCTTCTCCACCTCCGCTCAACCGTCTCCTCCGCCGCCGCCGCCGCCATTCCCTTCCTTCCGCGCCGCGAAGTCCGCCATACTCGCCGAATCTAACCCCGACAAGCTCGCCCAACTGTTCGAACAGTCCTCTCACTTCCCGACCTTCCGTCGCCACCGGCCTCTCTACCACCTCTCCTTCCAAAAGCTCGCCAAGGCGCGCCGGTTCGACCTAGTCGACCGCCTCGTCCTCAACCAGATCAGCCAGAGCGGCGATTCTCAGAGCTCGCTCAAGTCCGAGGGCTTCTGGATTCGCCTCATGATGATCTACTCGAACGCTGGGATGATCGACGAAGCTATGCGGACCTTCGACCGCGTGCGCGAAGCGAAGTGCTGCGACATCACCGAGAAATCTCTCTGCGCTGTTCTCAGCGTCCATTTGAACAACGGATTGATCGAGAGGGTTCACGGCTTGTTCGAGAAGTTGCCGCGCGAGCTCAAAGTGACGCCGACCGCCGTCGCGCACAGTCTGGTCTTGAAGGCGTTTGTCAAGGACAACAACGCCGATGCGGCTCGCGCTTGGATCGCGGAAATGGAGGAAAGGTATCAGGTGATTCCGAAAATCGATTCTTACAACGTTTTGCTTGGGGCTTATTCGAAGAGCGGGGACTTGAATGCTTTCGACGGGGTAGTTAAGGAGATTCTAGGGAAGGGCTTGGAGTGCAATGTGACTGCTTATAATCTTAGGATTGCGAGGTTGTGTAAGAACAAGGAATGCGCGAGAGCGAATAAGCTGTTGGCCGAGATGATTGCCAGAGGCGTCAAGCCGAACTCGGCTAGCTACAATGCGGTTATCGACGGGTTCGCTAGGCTGGGGGATTTCGAATCTGCTAGGAAGGTCTTGGATAGCATGGTCAAGGATGGGTTTGTCGTGCCCTGTTCGTTTACGTATTACACGCTGCTTCGGAGCATGGTGAGGGAGGGCGAGTTCGATTCCGGGCTCAAGATGTGTAAGGAGATCATCAAGAGAAGGTGGGTTCCTCCGTTCGAGGCGATGCAGGGCCTCGTCGACGGGCTGCTGAAGATGTCGAAAGGCGAGGAAGCTAAAGACATTGTGGAGAAGATGAAGAGGAGGCTGAAAGGGAACTCCTTGGAGTCCTGGGGAAAGATTGAAGCCGCTCTTCCTCTGTGAATTGCTGAGGACTCGTCGATGCTCTGGCATCTTTGTGAGCAGCTGCAATTTTGCAGACCTGACCATCAGTTCTCGATTTTTTCGGCGCCAAAGCAATGGAAGGGAAATTTGCGCGCCGCCCGCAGGATTCTCGAGTGAAATCGACTGTGTAAAAGCTTTAGAGAATCCATGAGCAATGGGGTGTTTCTATGATTTTGGTACGGGATGGTCTACATATATTTAGCTTTGAAGCTGCTTGTAAGTGCTGTTGGTGTCTGATGAGCTGCTGAATGGGAAGGGCCATTTCAACATCTGAACATTCCACAAAGTGAAGACTCGTGCTGCTGTTGCTTGGTTGAACTGGTGTAGAATGATGACTTATAATTGAACAATGCTAATGTTGTTCACGTATTATCTTTACTCATATTCATTCCCCAACCCGAAGGGCAAATTCCGGCCCACTAAGTGAAACCCGGTCGCTTGATCACGACTGGCTAAAGTCAAAGTCGAGCGCATCCACGGGATAGAACCTCCACGGGCGAATATAAGGTTTTCCCGAGGCTGATCGCAAGCCGCTATTCAAGCGCGAATACCTCCGTTTGAGAGAACATTTTTTGGTGCGGAAAATTTCGAATTCAGGCATTTCCGCTGCAAAAGTAACAAGTGTACTCTAAATGAATAAACGATTCAAAAAACATCTTCGAAGATGATTGCTTGATTTGTCTTTAAAAAAAATAAATGAATAAAAATTATTTTCGTTATTTATGAAAATATTTAGATATAAATTATTATTAATAATAATAAAAAAATTAGGATATGATCAAAGACCTTGTCCTCACGGATAAGGACTTGACCGGTGAATGGCTGTCACCTCGGCTCCGCTATAAAACGGCGTCGACACGGCGACAGGAATCTGTGTATGGCATCATCGTGCCGATGCTCGCTGCTCCTGAATCACCCGATCCTCCATTATCGTCCCTTAAAATCTCGCGGTCTCTCTCCCGCTTCGGTCTCGCTCCACCTTCTTCACAAGCCCTGCGATCTCCGCACGCGGATCCGCTGCGATTCGGGTTCGCCGTCCTCCTCCTCGCCGCCGTCGTCCATGGAGGCTCCTCCCCAAGGTTACAGGCGGAACGTCGGCATCTGCCTCGTCAATTCCTCCAAGAAGGTTCACTCTCTCTCTCTCTCTCTCCATGGAGTCGGATGAGATTTCGTTCAGTGTCGATGTTTTCTCTGATATTCCGTTTGGGGGGTTTTGCAGATTTTCGCTGCTTCGAGGCTTGATATCCGTGACGCCTGGCAAATGCCGCAGGTAGAATGGTGACCGTGTGTATTTGCATTACGCCTACTAGTTAGCAATCGATGACAGTCGTTACTGATCACTCGAACGTGTATGATGAAGGTCCGCCTTTTGGACCGTCCCGGTCTGATTATAGCGTGTAGCGATTGCGTCTGTGATTGGAATTTGGATTCGTCCTATCGTTTGCTTATTGAAACATTTCCTGACTAGGTGTGAATTTTTTGGATCTGGGCTGTGTTCGTTACATTCGGAGGCATTTGCCTTGACCTCTTGTCGACATGAAATACGATATGGATGCTTATTCTTTTTCGCTTTCGACAGGGTGGAATTGATGATGGTGAAGATCCGAAACATGCGGCCATGAGGGAACTAAGAGAAGAAACAGGAGTCTCGTCGGCTGAAATTGTGGCGGAGGTTGGAGATTGTGGTTTATCTCCTACAATTCCTTGATTCATTGGTTTTTCTCTATGAATAAGATTGAGTACTTTACTCTGGAAGCTTGTTTGTTTCTCGATTTACCTCACTGTTTTGAGAATTATATATAATGCATGCGGCTGTATCTGATGTGATCGTTTGTGCAACAACACATTGGTTTAGATGTAATTGCTGTTCTGATCTTCTGCCACAGTAACTTTACTCTATTGCCTGGACGAAAGGTCTTGGTTCTCATATTGTGAATCCTTGCAGGTTCCTTACTGGTTGACATATGACTTTCCTCCAGATGTTAGGGAAAAACTCAACATTCAGTGGGGTTCAGACTGGAAAGGCCAAGCACAGAAGTGGTTAGTGCACCCACTTTCAATTCCCTCGCCCCTTCCCTTCCCTTCCCTCTCTCCCCAGAAGGCGCATAGAAGATGCTTCTTGTGGCACAGTAGAGGAATAGTGTAGAGGGCTCTAGCATTTGAGTTGGGGCTTTAGTATTCAGGTCATTCGAAGTTGTTTCTTCAGTAGTTAATTTAAATTGTATCTGTAATTCATTAGAGAAGAGGTTGAAGATGATTTTTTACTGCAGAGATAGGAAGATTTTTAGGTCAATTATGTGAAGCTTAGTTGAGTCTGTAAAAGAGGGTGGATAACATGACTTTCCCAAATATAATCATCTTTCGCGAATCAAAGGTCTAAGTTGATTGTGTGTGATATATTTCAACTTTCGTACTTGTATTTCAAATTAAGTTTAAATCCCGGATAGAGAAGTGTAATCATTGCAATTTCAGAAGACGCCATATCGCGCTCTTTCAGTCAAATAGCTTTCTTTTGCAAAATTTTTGTCATGGTTACTGTAAAGAGGTCCTCTCATGGTATTGGCATACCCGAAGTTTCAGAGTCAACCGGTGGATCCATGTCATTCAGAGTCCATATTCTACCTTTCCTTGAAACAGCATTATGACACTTTAGGTCTGACTTCAAGGATACTATACTTTGCATCAGTTGATTTTCTTGCAGTCGCATCTAGGAAGATAACGCCAAATTCCTTCTCTCTTCAAATTGATTGCATTTGAGATTAGCTTTTAGTCGTCTTAGCATTGCTGAATGCCCCCAACATGTTATGGGGAAGGATTGTGTTGCACCTGTTTTGATTTTCAGCATTAGATTAAATGCTGGTTCTCTGTCTCTCTTGTTTTACTCTGCCATATCATTCAGATTAAAACTAAGCTGAATACTTTGGGTTGCAGGTTTCTTATGAAATTCACGGGGAAAGATGAAGAAATCAATCTCTTGGGGGACGGCACTGAGAAACCTGAGTTTGGCGAGTGGTCGTGGATATCGCCTGACCAGATAATTGAACTTGTGTGGTTCACCTGACTTTTACGTTATTCTTTTTATTATCAGATCTCAGTCTCCCTTAGCAATGTTTATTTGATTCCATCTCTCGTGCAGGCAGTGGATTTCAAGAAACCTGTTTACAAGGAAGTTTTGAATGTATTCGCACCGCATCTTCAATGATGTCCCGCCTCACAACATCCTATTCATGAGAGAAAAAATTGAACAATAACCACCTACGTTTGGATGAACACTCGATGCTCTCCCACCAACTCATTTACGTATTTACATACCAGCTTTTACACTTTTGTATGGATCGATACTCTCCCACCAATGAGTATTTACGTATTTACATACCAGCTTTTACACTTTGGTATGGATCAAACACATTTATGAAAATCCATCAGAAGGACGAGACAAGACAGTGCGATTCATTTTTCCTACTCATGTTGTGCCTTTGCTATGTTTTGTTCAAGTGCGAGTAGGCTTGCTTTCGTATCATCACAACCTTAGATAGAGCCAACGAAACTCCATAGTTAACCTTCACTGCAATCCTTGTGAATTGACTGTCGTAGTATTTGACCCGCTATTAAATTTGCCAAAACAATAACGGCAACAATGGATACCATTTACAATACTTACACGACCTTTCAACTTCTGCCATAATTCAGCCATGCACCATGGTATGACTATGCAAAGCAAATGATGTCCCGGTTAACTGCCAAGCTAATTGGCTCCATTATGAATGAGACTTTGGTTTTTGTATCCTTGATATATATATATATGTATATAACCTTTGAAATTACCACAATGAGATTGAACGATGCGAATTGTTTCCATCATATTGTTGAGATGAGATGATGCATCTGCCCATGCAACGCCATCTATTGTATTCTCATAACCAGAGGAGATGGTAATGCATATCAGCTATTACTTCTACAAAGAGACTGTCAACGGAATTAAGGCATACAAGAGATTCTGCCAATTTTATTTGAGAATGTACAGGCAGATACAAAGCTGATCAAGCTGGGACCTTGAATCAGAAACCACTGGTGAAGATTTGTCTCTACATTCTTGACCAGAATCTGCTCAAGCTTGCTTGAATTGATCCATGGGGTTCATCAGTTGGTAAATATACATCATCATTGAACTGCGAAATTCAGTACATTTAGTCAATATCAGAACGCAAGCCTTTGCACGCATTAATGCTGACCAAAGTGTGTCAAACATCAACCAACATTCCCAGCCAAAACATTTCAGGAGAAGCTGACTAAACTCTAAAACTTGACACCTTTACAGGTCAATGTACTCAAGCATAAAAGTCTAGAACCTGTGAACTGTTTACTTTCTCCTCTTATGATTTACATGAACTGACGCAGAACTAATTCTGAACCATACAAGCGCTTCTAATATTGTCATAGCATACTCTATGTACTTTTAAAAACTTGCAGATCTTGCAGCCTTAAGAAAGTATAGTCATTGGACTAACAAATTGCCAGCATCTTTCTTGCTCATGTGGTGACAAAAAAGTTTGCACTCCCAACTTATCACCGTTATCTTCTCTTTAGCCTATTGTCAACTGGTTAGGCCCCTTCTGTGAGATATAATCAACTTAAGGTGGGAAAAGTTGGGTCAATTTACTCCTCGTTACTCGAGAGGATCCATATCCTGTGATCTCAAACAAATCATTGTTTCATTAACTTTTCCCACAAGTAACTTTCTATCTATTTCTCATGGCTCAACAATCAACCCTGAAGACCTACAAAGTCAGGATTATAAGATGAAGGCCGTAGTTGCCTAGTATCAAACATTTTCAGTAGGCTAACCATCCCAGTTGGCCGTATCTAACCTTCTTCCTGTGGATGCTAAGTATTAGCTTCGTTTCCCAAAGCTAATCTAACATTGCTAGAATTCTTGCTTGGACATTCTCATTATTTTTTTTCAGAAAGAGTGTTTCTTGCAGCGGCACAATATTCGTACCTTCACCATTGATGGATTATCCTTGGTAGATATGTTAACTGGTAAGAAATGGAGATTTGGCATCTCCAATTGCACTGCGGATATGTCAGGAAATCTGAAAAGAAAAAAATCAGCTTTTTTTATATCTTTATCATGTACCAAATAGTAAAGAAGAAAGCGGAACAACATAGAATCAAATGGAGAATTTCTTGGGGTGGAGAGAGAGAGACCCGGCTAGAACTGCCCTTGCCATTTGATAGAGAGTGCTTTGAACTGATGCACTGTAAACTCCCTCTTTTGGTGGGCCAAAGAAAGTATTCATCAAAACTTTTTTCACATCCTTGTATCTCTCTTGGAAATAAAGAAGATCACGGGGGATGCTGGAGAGAGTATCATAAGAATACCTGCCATCCACACTTATAGCAGTGACTTAGCTAATGACAAACAAATCACCCTAAGTCTCCCAAATCTTTTAATTGAAGGCCACGGGAAAGGGATGCAGCAAAATGCATATATTATTCAACTCTGCCTCTTTACATTCTCTCACATTACTAGTAATAAAAAATCATACCTCCAAGATGCAGTCACTTCAGTGGCAAGCACTCTTTCTCGAGTTTCAGGAAGAGCTGTGTACTTATCCCTAATGAAACCTTCAAAACCTGACTGTACACATGAAAGATAAAAATGAAGAGAGAGCAGCCATATCAGACTTATCCTATCAATGGAGAAAATGTTAGGTGCACAGGGTCAAGTGCACCCTTTGCACTCCCTGCCCTTAGATAATGTGGGTCCCTCATGGGCCATCAAATCCAAGGACTAAGGAAGCATTGGGTGCACTCCAAGCTCTGCACCTAGAACCCTGTCATATCAATGATGCATCTGCAGATTGCTGATGCCAACTAAGGGAAAATTCTTGCCTAGACTAGAGTCTACTATATTGGGTTCATCACAACCGTTGATTTTGGGGGACCCACAAGATCAAAGGGTGTGACAGATACAGTCCAGTGGACACGGGTTCCTAGAAGAAATCCCCAACTAAGGTTTCAAAACTTGACTTTGCCTTCCGATGCATGCCATATACTTTGAAAGTTCCCAAGTCATCTGAATAGTTTCAGTAGAAATAGAACTTGATGCATTATGTGCTAACAATAATTAAATATTTCAAGAATGATGCAAAAAAACAAAAAAGCAGATTCTCTAATAGTGGCAAATTACTGTTACACGCACAATAGCAAACCTGCACTGGACATACATCAAAATTAAATAATACTACAAAGTCTATGTCAAAAGCAAAGGTGATTGAACAAATAATAGCAATGTGCCATCTATCCTTTTCATATGATTCGAAGAGACAAGCTTTCAGATATGCTTTTTGCCATCAGTAGCTCATAGGTGACGGAATTCTAGACTTAAAATAAAAAACTGACACAATTCTAGGTGTGATAGGAGACTTTGCACTCACTGCAATAAAAGCATAAGTACTAACAGGTTACAAAAGTATAAAAATACAACTTGACCAGGATTTCTGAAATGTACCTAGAATGCAGGTAGAATAGCAGCAAGATGAATCTTAAAGAAAATAATTTAATCATTACTGCAATTCACATGGCATGTAAATGTCTGATTTGGGAAAAAAATATTGTGCTGACTTCCCAAGTGAGCCTACCATCTCTGAAGCCAAATCAGTTTACAGAATTTTTGAAAGCTAGCTAGAGCATAGACTAGCTTACCATGGTTGTTTTCAGGACTGACAATCCTGCTACCCCCGAAGTCAATTTTAGAGCACCAGACTTTTTCACAGTCACTTCTGTTGTATGCTTCTCTGATCCAAGTTTAAATCCTTCAGTAAAGTAGAGTGAAAAAACATGAGTCCATGTGATGCTGACCTCTTTTGTAATGATCTCTTAATGATTGTGGGAACAGCTTAAATGCTATTTAATATGATTTCACTGGAGGATAAATTTAAAATTACAAGTCAGGCATTTGTCATAATCACACAGTGACAGTGTAGACTAAAGAGCAAAACACAGAGCAAAACATCGTCTTTTAGTTGCCCATGTAAATTTGATCAAAAGTTGAAGTGAAAATCCTTAATATGCCCAGCACGTGCCAGGAAGGACATAGAGACTACAACCGTAGCTTGGGGGAAATTAATCAGCCCCATTTTTTCCTCAAAGAGGCACCGTTTAAAATGATAGTTTAGACATCTGAAAAATAATAAAAACATGAACCCATATCAGCCCATGATTGGTGATGCATCTGGTACTACTGCCACAACAATAAACTAAGACTTTCCACTCAGCATCTAAATCTATTGGTCTTTAGTCCATGATAGTATATTCTTATGTCCTAGTTTTTCTTTAGCAGTCAACTGCCACCATCTATCAAGAACACATATCTCCACACACTCTTGAAACTATCCATTGCCCCTTCCAATACAGGGATGTCTCAAAATTGATCTCGCATCACTCAAAATCAAGCCATTGAACCTCTAAACTCTGTTACAGATATTCAAAGAAGGTCAATATCCTCAATTGCTAAAGATGAAAACGCCTACCATGTTCATGAGGTTGTCCATCCGCATATACTCGTTCCCAAGGCTTCTCCACAATTTTGACTACAGCAGCTGTTGCCTAGAGTCAGAAATAAACATAAAAACATCAGGGCTACAAATAGAGTATCTAACACCGAGTGCTATGAGCTTAATCTGTTTGTTTGTGTAGACCACTTGTAACAAGTAGAATTACAAACTGTCCCACGAAGCATGGTAAATTACACAAGAACTGTTCAAGGATCTGATAATTGCTTCTCTCAGTCATTTGTAGGTTAGTGATCCTAGTTAGATCAAGATAACATATCATAACTTTAGGTGCCACCATGGTCCCTCATTTTTGCCATTAGAAGCCACATAAACCCACCTATCAACGGCATGCTTATAATACACTTCTAAGAAAACATATGCTAAAACCCAACAGCATCAAAAAGGCACCTACCAAGAATACTTGTAAAGGATTCATGATTTGCTTTGATCAATTATAGAAAATTGTACAGACTACAACCTAACTCTCTCTGTCTCTCACACACACACACACGCTTGAATATTTGCCACAGATGGTCATCTATCTGCAATTTATATGCGAGCAAAGAGTAAAAACAACCAAGTTGACACCCACATACAGCAACTTCTGAAATCACAAACTACTATGCTATCGCATTGGATGAGACAGCATCCCAAGTTCTAGACAAGCTGACATGCATCCATTTCCAAACACTGTTTGTGATATATCCATTACACCCCCCCCCCCCCCCCCCC
>BCNH02000010.1:1802073-1814922 GCA_001662345.2 Metrosideros polymorpha var. glaberrima
CCCCCCCCCCCCAATGACCATGCAAACTTTGTATCCCCTTATCACCAGATTATCTAATATTTCATCTCAAGCAATGCATCTGAGCTAATAACCGCTTCCGGATTTTCTTTTTTACTTTATTGGCCATGGTCAGTCATGACTTTGTATCACAGCTCCCATCCATAACAAAACCGAATTCAAATGGTGAAACACAAGGACTCCAAATTATATTCCTGGATCTTTAGCTGTAACAATGGCAAGATACAGTAACCTCCTTCTGGCAACAAAGTAAAATCCATTACAGAAACAACTAAATTGTCTTCTGATATTCTCTCCCAGAATAAGGTAAGTGCTAACCTCTTTATAGAACGACGTGAAATGCTTTGCAAGCAAAATTGCAAAATGCTCCACCGAGAGTTGCTCCGAACATTCCTTTGCTTTCACGTACACCTAAATAAAAGCCCAACCTCGTCAGAGCAGATAAGGATTATGCTAGTACAACAAACAAGTCAGATCATGCTACTCCCCATAACTCACTAGTGCCCCTAGCCAGAGCAAATAGCAAGCTACCCGACCCGCGACACTAAGAGCACGGGAAAATCGAACGAACACACCCGCCTACATCACCCCGACTGGACAAGAGCAAAGAGACGATTCACGTCAACCATCATGGCCAGCTCAAACAGGAGAAAAGCGGGGGGAAAGAAATTAGGTACCGTGTTCTTCATGGTGTCGGTGACGACGATGCTGGAGTTGTCGTCGCGGGTGTACGCGTCGACGCAATCGGAGAAGAGACTGATGCTGACGTCCCACTCGACCATGAAATTGCGGCCGTCGCCGGTCCTCCAGACCCTGGCCACCCGCACCCTGTCTTTGCCATGTCTCTGCTCGAAGTTGAAGCCTTCCAAGTCGCCGGCCATCGCCGATCCGCCGGAAGCTCGCGCAGGTCACTGCTTAGGGGTTGAATTCGAGAGAATCGGAGGTTGCGCAGTGAGAAGAATCGGGAGGGATTTTCGGGATTTATATAGAGATTGCTGAGCTGGACGAAGAAGAGGATGACGATGATGATCCATTCCATTCCAACTCAAAACGCTCTGCCTGAACGGCATTCCTAATTCCACGCTCTCTGGAGGCGCGTGCGTTTGAGGAGCTCGCAAAACACACAAGCATTCCTGAAAAAAAAAAAATAGAGGTGATAATTAGACAAAGCCAAATGAAATTACTTCTTTCGACCAAAAAAATAATGAAAGTAAATCTATTCTGTCGCTCAAGAATGGCCACTACCTTTGGACCTTAGCAAGTTTTTAAAAGCTACATCTGGATCCTCGTCCGGATTTCAAGATCACCTAAATGTAAAACGACTAGAAGGTATTAATCCATAACGTGTAATCTATCTATTGTCCACAGTCATAACGTGTAAACTATCTCGGTCCACAGTCACGTACCATTGTATAACGCCCCATTGTCCACAGTCACACATCAACACCCACGTACCATTGTTCCAAATCCCGCAAATGCCAAACTTCCATTCCGTAAATCTTTTGCAAATTACGTCAAAAAAGATGGAAAGAACACAAGATATAAGTCATAAAATCATCTTTTGTAATCATCCGACGTGTATTTGGCGACAACAAAAGCAAAATAGTGCAAAAGAAATGCATCAAAGAAGACAAAATTCATGTATTGTGAATAACATAATCCACAAAATAGGTGCACAAAAACCAAATTACGTATTGTTCCTTATTCGATTCTCGGTTCCCGATTTGGTTCCTATAGGAACCGAGAACCTACTTGGAACTGGCGGTTCCTAAAAAAATGGAATTGGGAACTAAACCCTCACACATTGGAACCTAGAATCGGCGATCCGGTTCTCGATTTTATCCGGAACCATGTTCACCCCTATTCTCTGGATCGATTCAGCCAAATCCATCTAGATTACCTTTGAGCTCGGGCAAAATCGGTAAGTTTGGACAGATTCAACACACTGCTCAATTCATGATTGAATCTATCGGTAAATATGAAAATGGCACTGTCATGTCATCATTACGAATTGGCCTAATATGATTGAAAATACATTTCTAGTTTGAGCAAATTTCCTAATTTGAATAATTTTTTTTTAAAAGGATTTCTATTTTGGATAGGAATAATATGGTGGGTCTGGAAAGGTATTATTTGAAGGAGTGAAAAGATGATGGAGATAGGATGCTCATACCCTTCGTTAGACGATGACTAAAGTTATATTGTGCCGTCAATCACATGTTGATGTCACTAATGTTATGAATTATTAGAAGTTGTCGACCATGTGCATTATTGTGTGAATTATTAGGAGTTGTGGCCCAAGCTTGTTCGTCTTTTCTTTCCAAGATGTGTGTAATGAACAAGGAAGACTAGCCTCTAGTAATAAAAACCGTGTTTGTTTGGTAAAATCATGTCCAGCTAATCCTCTTCTTCCTTCTCTTCAACACTCATGTCTGGTAGTAGAGATTTTAGAATGATAAGATATCAACTCATACTGATAGTATGCTCTGCACTCGCTTCCATGAGGATCTTGTGCATCAAAAGCCGAGGCCACAAGGCCTTATGTTTAGAATATGGATTTTGATGTATGCTAAAAGTCGATCCTGATAGGATAAAGCATGAGAGAAGCACCACAAAGGGACTGAATTGCATTTGCATGACAGTACGTCGTTGGTTGTCATCCAACACATTGACTAACAATATGATATGCATGCCTATAAAATTTACTTTTGAACAAATATGCCGATTCCACATATATTTATGATAATTTTTTTAATGTTAGAAGTCATTTAAAACGCAAACATGTGCATCTCCAAAGAAAACTATTTGTTTCCAGATTTAGGACATGGAAGGAAAAGAAGAAAGAAATATTAATTTAAAAGAAGAAGAAGAAGATGAAGATGATGAAGATGTTGAAATTGATTCGATTAGTTACTGTTCTATTGCCTTTTCTTTCCTTGGTTCGTGGACGAAATGAGAGGCCGTTGGTTTACACGCGCTAAGAAGAGCAGTGGGCAGGTCGTCAGGTAGAATAAGAATATTAAACTCATTGACCCGGGTTAATAGTAATATAATCGGCCCACGGACATAAGATCCGGGTCGGTACAAACCGGTCCTCCATTTTCTGTGTGCTGTAAGAAAATAAATTATCTATGGTGGAGTTGTTATCTAGTATCTAGTCATGGACCCGGTGGCACTCGGGGGTGACCGGGCAGGTCCGTGGCCCGATGCATAAGTGGGCCGTGCCCGCCCATCTCGGTGACATATTGGGCCATGTCTCGGCATGATTGGCTTGCAATTTAAGCATTTATAGATAGTATGGTGTCAAGTGGTATCGCGACTGCGCCTTGAAAAAAGTAAAAGGCCAAATTAAATAATTCATCGACCTAATTTTTT
Organism: Metrosideros polymorpha var. glaberrima; assembly: GCA_001662345.2. Lineage (NCBI taxonomy): Eukaryota > Viridiplantae > Streptophyta > Magnoliopsida > Myrtales > Myrtaceae > Metrosideros > Metrosideros polymorpha. The sequence goes on from BCNH02000010.1 coordinate 1,805,467, forward strand.
TTACTTAAAGGAAGGATTCTCACACTTTGATTTTTTATTTCATTGAGATGATCACGAGACTATATCAATGTAACACACGTTATCACCAAATTTATTCTTAAGGGCTCTAATTAGCCGCTAACCCGGTAGTAGTCATTGGTTGTTGCCCCCCTAGGTGACGTTCATACATCGGTGCTCCTCACCGCGTACATCTATACCCTTCACGTGGTAAAATTTTTCATAGCAAAAGAAAAAACTCAAATTCAAGCCTAAACTCTATTATATTTGTGATAAATTTAACCTCTAAACTAACATATCGTCGTGGTTTTAAGACGGATTTCGTACTTTTCATCACGCGAACAAGAAATCATAATTGCGAGGTAGAGATCAACATGTAAAACCAAAGACGAGTTACATCGACGAAAATACTGATTAAAACAATCTTCACATGTCAAGATGTCTTTATTACATAAAGAATATCTCAATAGCACAAATTACGTAAGCAACATAAGTTAGGGGAATAGAATGTACTAAATCATTTCCCAATTAACTTGTAGAGAAACAATGACCAACTTTTATCACTGAATCTAATTTAAGTTTGCTCATCACGAACGAGTTGTCATCTTGGATTTTCAGATATACTCAACGCTACATCAAAAGGACATATAATCACCCAAATTTATTAACAATAAAAGATTAAGCTATGAATACATCCGAAATTACATTATTGCTATTTTCCTTTAAATTTTGACAATAAGAATTATTTAAAATCTTGGAAAAAAACTGGAATGGGTTGTTAACATCTCACTCTCACGCTTCGTTTATTTAATTGAAAATAAATATTTTGAAAAATATTTTTCTAAAAGTGATCGTTTGTATCACTTACAAAAATAAACGAACAAGAAATATTTTTATCGTTTACGGAAATATTTAGACATAGATTATTGTCGGTAATTAAAACATTTTTCATCGATTAATTATTTCAATCAATATAAGTAATTAACTTTTAAAAAATTCATGGCTTTAGAATATTTATTTTTCAGGGAATAAAGGGTGCCTAAGAAAAAGTTAAATATAAAAAGCATGAAAAGTATTAACTTTGTCTTTTTAATTTATGGACTTCTTTTGGCATACGTGTAATGTAATCGATGGCTCTGATTCTACACTCATTCTTCTTGTCCGTCTCGAAGTTATGCGCTTCCCTGGTTCCTTCCCTGTGTCCTTGATTTCCCAGTCGCCCCGCGCATAGGCACGCACAACCATCGTCGAGTCGAGTCTTTCTTGGTTTTCGCAGGCAACAGCTTCTGCAGGGAACTGCAATGGCGAGCTCAGCCTCAGACGAATCACCAAGAAGACACGAGAAGAGGGTGGTGGTGATTGGCGGCGGCGTCGGGGGTTCCCTCGTCGCCAAATCCCTCCAATCCCTCGCCGACGTCGTTCTTATCGACCCGTAAGCCTCACTTCTCTTGGAAAAAGATTCATTTTTTATCATCTGTCGGAGCTGAACTTGTGCAAATGGAGCCAATTCCTCTGTATTTTCACTTGGGTCTCTTTTGTTTTATGCTTTTGTTGCTTAATTCCCAAAGAGCCGCATTTCTGTGGATGAAGAATCAATCTTTCTACGAGTCCTGTAGGATAGGGCATTCACTTCGCAGCTCTCAAGTGATGACGTTGGTCGAGTTATTGGTGACCTAGAGATGTAGAATTTTACCATAACTTGGAGCGCAAGCTAATGCGGGTCCGAGTCCAAGTCTCCACGCTTTTGTTTTCACGGTAGATGACATTGTATTTGCATAGTACCATGTCCTCCTTTTGAAATTAATTTGTTTGTGGGGTAATCCTTTTTAGGTATGTTGTTGTAGAATTTGTAATTGCCTCCTTTGAATGCGAATAGTTATTTCTGCCATTAAGCAGATAGATGGTTATGCAGAAATCAGAGAAGTGAATGCTCTAATGTACTTTAACTCTGCGCCGGAATTGTCTGTTCTGGAGTTGTCGCCTTTTTGAAAACCTCGCAGTGTTTATAGACAGTTTTCAACTAAACCGATGTGCGTATTAGAGGTTAAGTCCTCTGTTTTAGCGTTAGATACGTGGAACCCAAAGTCTTCCTTCTCCTTTCACATTTTGCAATTTGTATCTGACAATAAGTTACTCAAATGCGGCTAGGAAGGAGTATTTTGAGATCCCTTGGGCAAGCTTGAGGGCGATGGTTGAGCCACCTGTTGCTGAAAGATCAGTTATTGACCATGGAGATTACTTCACGAGTGGCCAGATCGTCTGCTCTGCTGCTGTGGACATTAGAGATGGCGAAGTGTTGACTGCCGATGGCTCCAGGTTCCCATTTGACTATCTTGTCATTGCCACGGGGCACAAAGATTTAGTTCCCAGATCTAGAAGTGAACGGCTTATCCAGTACAAAGCAGGTGAGCCTAAAAAAGTCTGAAAGTTGAAAGCTCAATGATTTGACCATCAAAGAGACATAATCTTCCAATTCTGGTCATATCAGATGATCCCCAGTGTCAGAGGTTCATTTGTGCAAGTTATCTGAATGTTTCAGTTATTAACATTGAAAAATGTAAGAAACATAGCTGGTGTCTGTCTCAAACTGTTGGCAGTGGTTGAATGATCAATAAACATTTGGAAAGCTTTTGATTTCTTATCCAAGCCATTTGCTCAAGTAACTTATCTTTTTTCTTACATTCCAGAGTGTGATAAGATAAAATCTGCTAATTCCATCTTGATCATTGGAGGTGGCCCTACTGGCGTGGAACTTGCCGGTGAAATCAGTGTTGACTTTCCAGATAAGAAGGTGATGTTGGTGCATCGAGGGTCTAGGTTGCTTGAATTTATTGGTCCTAAGGCCTCCCAAAAGACTCTCGACTGGTTGACATCGAGGAGGGTTGAAGTGATCCTGGGACAATCTGTTGATTTAACCACAGTATCAGATGGCACCTATCAAACATCTGCAGGAGAAACCCTAAAAGCCGATTGCCATTTTTTGTGCACAGGGAAGCCAATTGGTTCATCATGGCTTAGGGATACTGTACTAAAGGATAGCTTGGATAGTCGGGGAAGATTGATGGTTGATGAACAATTAAGAGTTAAAGGTCACAAAAATGTCTTTGCCATAGGAGATATCACAGACATTCCGGTAAGATTAGCCAACTTTACCATGGTCTAGTTTGTTCCACTTAGTTCTCCTTTGTCCTCCCTGTTGTTTGATCTACTGTAACATTCATTGTGTCCTACATTGTCTTTAGATTGTGAGCTTTTCGTGGTTTTCCGAGGCTTGAATTAGCATGAATTACCCTTTGATAGTTTTGTTTTGACTTCAGGAAATAAAGCAAGGTTATTTGGCTCAACGACATGCAGAAGTTACCGTCAAGAACTTGAAACTTTTGATGACTGGAGGGAGAGAAAGCAAGATGGCTACTTACAAGCCTGGTTCAGCAATCGCTCTTGTTTCGCTTGGCAGAAAAGAGGCCGTGGCGCAGTTTCCCCTGATAACAGTGATTGGATGCATCCCTGGCATGATAAAATCCGGGGATCTGTTCGTGGGGAAGACGAGAAAACAACTCGGCTTGAACCCATAGTCCTTTCCAAAGATGTATGTCGATGTTCGAAGTCAATATTGCTTTATGGATCTAGATATCTGTTGTAAAGTCTAATTCTCAATTATTTCAAGAAACAGGTTATTTCATATTGATTATTGAAATATTCATGATCGTGTGGTCCTCAGTCCGCCATCTTCTGGGTTTTTTTTTGGTGATCTTACGGCATTATCCGATCTTGATCTTGCCTCCCTACCGTTTAGAAACGACCAACTTTACAATCTAATGAGCTTGCCTGAACAAGCAGAAGTTCTCTCGTTGAAAGGTTAATTGGTCGCTTAGGCACATAAACTCATTGCCTTTAAAAGAAGACACAAAGCATAAGAACAATCGTGGTTCGGAGGCATGCCAGTTGCAACTCTCACCAGTAGCCCGTCTCTAGGAAGAGGCAACGGTCCTCGCAGACTGAGGGGAGTTGAAGGATTAGGGTGGGTTTGGTTCAATATTCTCAAGGGGCTTTTAACCTCAAAAGCCTCTTGGGTTGCTAGGATGTTTGGCAAGTTTTCCCATTAAGTTTTTGGCTAAATTCTGGTCTTTAGAATGTTGAAAGTCCAATACTGGAGAGATCGGCATTAAACTTTCAACATTTGCATTTCTTCAAGGTTCATTTGTAAAGTTGAACCAAATCCACCCAAATTGCTAAAACGATATGATTTGGCGAGCTATAATTGACACTAAGCAAGAAAATCGGCATATCAATGTTATGGATTCCTACCGAGGAAAAGACCAATTCTTTTGGAGGATAGTTTTCTTACTTTTATGCACGGTTACACCACCGTCGCTTGGTAAAACCAATTTCACGCCACGAATTTTAGTAATTTTTTAACGTCATTCCACCTGTTATGGTTTTTCTTGCTGCATCGCGAGCATTGGGTGATTTAAGCTTTCGAATTGAGCAGAACTGAGTGTTGTCACCAATTATTTTCTCAAGTACTTTCATCATCTAGATTTGACGTAGCTTGGTTAAAATTTCTTACTGCCATTAGGGTTTGGTCCTATGGGCTTGATTGAAGCCCAAAAAAATGGCCCAATTCACGTTGGCCCATTGATGCCACGCGAAAATTGGAAAAGGAGGAGAAAAAGGCCGGGCCTGATCTGGTTCATTTTCTTTCCCGGAAGCTTCTCCTCTTCTGGTTGTTTCCTTGCGGGAGAAGGAGAAGGAGAAGGAGCTCGTTTACTTCCTTCCGTACGCGGTCTTCCCCAGTTCGTTGCATCGGTAAGATAACGTTCGACCGTCGAATCTCATCCTCCATTCTGCGATTTACCTCGTACCCATCTGTTCATTCGCTGCGATTGCTGGGATTCGAAGGGAGGAAGGAGAAGGAGAAGGAGAAGGAGATGAAGCGAGTGTTCGGCGCCAAGAAGGACAAGGAACCTCCTCCCACCGTTCAAGATGCCTCCGATCGGGTACAATTCATTGTGCTTTCCCCCCCTCTAATAGGTATTGCAAGAGATGTTTTGAGGAAAGTAGGGTTGTCCGTCGTATTTCACTGGAAGACGTGGGTGTCCATGTATTTTGCCCTTGATGATTACTAGGTTCTTTCCCAGGGAAATTTCTTACAACACCTCGAGATGGAGGCAATAATGATCTTTCTGTGCGACTTATGATAGATGTATTCTGTTGGGAAAACCATAGTATTTTGACCCTATACTTTGTATAGATAATCTGCTCTAGGGGTGCTGTTGACCAAACGAATTTGAATCCCACATTTTGGATCTTTTGTATTCATATTTTTTGTGGTTGAGATTAGCCCCATTTTACTATGCTGGCTACCCTTTTTTTACTAAGGATCAAATGCTAAATTATTTGTGTCTTTGCTCAGATTACCAAAAGGGGTGACTCAGTGGATGAGAAGATCAAGAAGCTAGATATCGAACTTAGCCGATATAAGGAACAAATAAGAAAGACTCGGCCTGGTCCTGCTCAAGAAGCTGTGAAAGCTCGAGCAATGCGGGTTCTCAAGCAAAAGAGAATGTAAGTCATTTGAAGGATTTATTACTGTATCTCACTCGAAGAAAAGTCGCTCTATCGAAAAAATAAATCGTGAGATGGTTATTGTACTGCTCTATTTTGTAAAAAATCTTAACTTTCTTATTGGTACTTGTAGTTAAGTTTAGCAAATCTCTTTCCCTCAACCTATAAGAATTGTTCCGAGAGCTGTTTCCAAGTTGAGTTTGCACGTCTGATATACAACAACGGGTTTGTGACTAAAGAAGATTGTATCTCATGTGATGAGGAATGATTGCGCTGCTTTTGATTTTTTATTCAGGGAAAATGTTATTACCATAATGGATGGTTTAGGTTGTCCATATAATGGTTTTTTTGTTGTTATGTGTCCTGGATCTTCTTATGGAAACAGGTATGAAGGACAACGTGATATGCTGTACAATCAAACATTCAACCTTGACCAAGTCGCATTTGCTTCCGAGGGTATCAAAGATGCTCAGCAGACCGTATGTTTTAGAAAGCTTTTTCCTCAATTTAACATTTCAAGTACTATTTCCTAGACAAATATCATGGCAACACTGGGAATATCTCAGCGATGGACTTCATCTTTGTTTTTCATATAGTACATTCACTTCTTTTCCCTTTTTTTTTTTTACTTAATTGCCTTTCTTTTTCGTTTACAAGGGACTAGAGTTTAGTAGTTGTGGTGGTCTTGATCTATTAAGTTGTATTTACTTAGACTCCCCCACTCTCTTTGGCAATGCATATCCAAACTATGACCTTTGTTTGTATAGGTTGGTATTCATTATTATCTCAGTTCTGTGTACTTTTATAGCTGATTGAATATTGTTGCCTTGCTGGCAAGAACTGCATATCCAAGCAAAGTCGCTTTGCAATCAAATCTCATCCTCATGGTTTTTTTTTAATAAATCCTTTGAAAGCCCTGTATATGAATCTTCTTCAAATCTGCTGTATATTAGCAGCTACAGAGGATGCTACCATTCCAATATAGAGTACTTCAAAGTTATGGCAGCATACTATGGGTGATTTATATGTTGCTAATTAAAGATCTAATTGTATGTATTGTTGGTACAAGGCTTATGTCTGTCCTCCAATTTATAGATGGATATGGCCTATAGCTATAGCACGCAGAAATTGGCTGAAAGATTAAACGACAAACTCTGGTCTAATTTCAGTTATTCTGCTGCCAATGCAGCATGGTTTAGAAAACTACTGTTTATAGTTGTTCATTGGTAGATATCTTATTACCTACAACTAGAAGTGTTGAGATCGTAGGAGATCATGCATTGGACCCTTGGAAAAGACTTCTGGATTTTGGGAACTAATTTAAGTTCTAGATTGCTTTGTTCAGTTATGTGTAGCTGTGGGTGCTTCTGTCGATTTCATAACCTGATACTGTTGAACTACTGAGTATGGGGTTTATTTACTGGTTTTACACATCCTTTTGCTTTATCTTATTCCAGATGTCAGCTTTGAAAACTGCCAACAAGGAATTGAAAGGCATGATGAAAACCGTGAAGATACAGGACATAGATGTATGTTAATCACCGTACATTTCCCTTTCAATTTCTTTTAGGTCTACCATTTCTAATCACGCCACTTTTTCATGCAGAGCTTGCAAGATGAGATGATGGACCTGATGGACGTAAGCAATGAGATTCAAGAGACCTTGGGTAGAAGCTACAATGTTCCTGATGATATTGATGAGGATGATCTCCTGGATGGTAAGAAATTACAGAATCTGTCTTCAGTTTGTTCATGCAAGGAGAAATCATGACTACCACCTAGGCTGTTTGACAGAAGCACCATTCTTAGCTAGTTTAGCATGGGGGGTGAGAGATGGGAATCTTAATTAAGAGTTAAGACTTGGATCATAGTGAAGGTAGACCACTGTAAGAATAAACGCTCATTCCCAGAGGTACTTTGTCCACTGTACCTGCTAGACATGGATGTGGCTCTTCATCTGATTTTATATTCAGTAGAAAAGAGGCATCAAATGAGTTATATTGTATGTATTACATGGACCCTGATAACTAGTGTTGTCCAGGTGCGTCTGTTGTGCTTTCTAATGGAAACAAATGTAACAAATTATGATGAGATAAATAGATGATCTTAGTTCGGCATGCCGGCATCATACTTGCAATTTTGCGATGCAGAGCTTGACGCTTTGGAAGCAGACATGGGAATGGAATCAGAAGCTGGAGTTCCTTCTTATCTGCAACCTGATAAGGAATCTGATCTGGAAGAGCTCAACTTGCCTTCAGCACCAACAGGACATGCAGCACCAGCTGGCAGAACCAATGCCCAGGTAAATTTCATATTGCTTGTTTTGAATATTCATTACCAATGGTCCCTTAAACAACTGTCCTGCGTCTGCAGTAAAATGTACATGTGCTCATTCTAAATGTACAGAAAATGCACGAGCTAGCAATTTCCTTCCCCCTCCCTTTCTCTGATTTCTGCGAAGGGTTGTTGTACCCCAAGTTTCTTCATCATTTGAAGCAGTCCAGTTTAAGATGCATGTCTCCTGACTGTCTTGTTTGTGAAATCCGGATTGAATTCCTTTCTTCCTGTGCGATTGTTAGGAAGATCCTCTAATAAGTCACTTGAGTACTCTTCCCTTGGCAGAATGCTTCATCGTTTTCATTTCCACTAAAAGGCATCTAGGCATTTTTCTTTATTTAGCACTAATGGAAATATATGTCACACTTTATGCTCCCCTTTGCATATCTCCCTATAGTAAGGTATCAGACCTCCTCAAATAATGGTTTTGTGTCTCTAATTTCCATGTATTGCTCTAATACACATGCATATACGCACATGATATTTATGCTGATGCACACTTCAAGCATCCATTATTTGTTACTGAACGTTGTCTCTCTTTTCATGAAAATTAGTATTCCCCCTCTCATCTTCTTACTGCTTTCCTTTGAATTTTATGCTGAACAGGCTGACGATGAACTGGGCTTACCTGCTGTTCCTCACGCATCTATACGTAGTTAAAGATTTGGCATGCTGTCTGTGCAAGATTGCTGTATGGACATACCCTCTTTGTAAACATGTTGTGCAGTTTGTTCTTTGAATTGTTTCTCCCAGGTAACATTTCTCTCAGATAGGGACATTAGCATCCATGATGTTCTGCACGAAGGGGTGGTCAAGATGGTGGTGGATTCTGTTGGTTAAAACGCTGATATGAAAGGGCAAAGTGCTTGCTTGTAATGGGATTGATTTCTTTTGTTCTTTCTGCTTATGCATCGATTTGTTTCAGCGTAATTCTGCTGCAACTTTTGTGTAAACTGGCAAATGCATCCTGGCTCACTTGTACTAAGAGGATAAAAACCTGAACTCCCGTCACTGACAAGACTTCAATTTCGACATCTTCTCAAAGACATCATGTCTCGTGGATGAATCTTGCTGTGCCTTCTTGCACTTTCGATTGTTCTACTTTGTGTTACTGTTGGAATAAGTGATTTCCTATTTGCTGATTTTTTATGTTGCTAATTCAAATGTCGTTGTCTCAGTAAATTGCATATGTTATGAATCACGACAGATTGTCATACATTATAAATTATAGATCATGACAGATTTACATATAGTTTGAACCATTTTTTTCCATCACATTGATCTTTAATACTAAGAAAAATTTCAAATTTCAAATAGAGACATGAAGTGCCAACATTTTCTCAAAAAGGGTCTAAAGCGGATATTATTTCAAATAAAGATTTAAAGTGGTGATATCAATCTTAGTTTGATTTTGAAATTTTCTGACCGTCAAGGATATTTCTATCCTTTACTTTTTCTAACTTTTCTTTTCTTTTCTTTTTTTCCTTTTTTTTCCTTTTCTTTTTGCCGATGGCCAATCTTAAGTGATGACTAGCCACTAGAGAGGGTTGGGTG
>BCNH02000010.1:1821921-1835802 GCA_001662345.2 Metrosideros polymorpha var. glaberrima
GAGAGAGAGAGAGAGCCGTGTAAATTTCTTCAAAAGCTGTTCTAGCTGGTAAACTTAATCTTTAACCTCGATTTAGTAGTGATAAAATGGACTCGTGTGTATGTTGATTAGAGATATGATACAAGTTCTATTTTCATACCATCAAGTACAAATAATGTTTTTCAAAAGCAAATTTCTATGTCGTGAATGAAAGAATATATTTTTCAACTTTTTTTTACGAAGTGTTTGACATTTTTAGAAGTTGTCAAATGCATAACATCGTCAGACTATGTAAATTCGCTAAGTTAAATGCGACATTCGAAATAAAGTAAAAAAATTTAATAATAAGACCACGAATCGCTTAGCATCCTTAAAAACGATGTTTCAATGAGTCGATAGTATTTATCGATGGAGTTACGAATCTTCATTATACCAAATTTTGAAAGTGGTGCTATTGTAGGTTGATAGTAACAAAACTCAAGATAGATTAATCAATAATTTGACTGGAGATGGGAGCCACAAATATATATATATATATATAGACACACATACATACTTGATAAATCCATGTTCAATGACTCAAGATAATTTACTCAATGGGGACAAATTTCCTCTCGGACGAGGAGTTATATAGGTAAATCCCCAAGCATTTTGCCAAAGTTTAGCTACTCAGTTTGTATTATCAAATGACAATAAAAAGATATGCGTGAATTATTTACGGGTATTTATAATTGACGGTGAATTATTTACGATATCCATATAGAGGTGTTATTTGATAAACTCTCTTATAATATGATATAAGCGAAGATGGTCGAATAAAGCGAGATATAAAGAAAAGGAATTATGTCCCTTTGCAGCAAAAAATAAAAATAAAAATTGGGTATGATATGGGGAAATGGTACATAATGTCCAAGACGACAAAGCTATCAGATGTTGATATCTCAGTTTGTTTGGTTGTCTGTGTCGTTGAGTTATAATGTTCCAATTTATTATTGCTTTTTTGCATTTGCGTGTGTGGGTTGGTGAGTTAGCCGGTGCAATTTATCAAGTTGACGGACTATTTTATCATCGAGTTATATTATTGACTTTAATTTTGCGCTTGAATTTTTTTTATTTTTTATTTCATATGCAAGTGCCGATAAAGTCAGGGATAATTAATTTGTGAAATGAACAAATTTTTTTTTTGAAAAAAGGGCACTCCTTTGTTTAGGGTTTTATGGTGGCTCCATAAAGCAGGATGGGATACTAAAAAAAATGTTATTTTAATCAACTCAAGAAGTACTTTCAATCACCTTTTGATTAGTTTAATGCATTAAAGGGGGAGGAAGTGGAGATGAGTCTATGCAATGTGCATGCACCCTTGACATTTCATATGAACTTCAAATGATTTTTCTTTGCCGCTTTGATTGAGACAAAGCTCACAATGACCTCACTCTAATTTTATATCCACAAGTTAATGCTTTTCAAAAGACAAAATCATTTCGACCAAAAAAAAAAAAAGACAAAGTCATGAAGGATAGCCTACCATTCAAATAATTTTCACATACATGTAGTGAGAGAGAGAATTAACGCATTGTTGGCATGATGGGCAGAACTAATTGCTGACCTTATTTTTCGAAATCTATTGAAATTGTTCAAGTTTAAATTTAAAGCATTTAAATTTTTTGTACATCTCCTCTTGAGATCCCCATTAGAATCAAATAAATATGATAATAAGCCTGACTTCTCAATGTATATTTTATGCTATAATTCCCCAAATATACTGATCCTTTGTACCCTTAGGGCAACTCAGCGAAAAATATAATTTTTTTTTTCAAATCCCTCGTAATACCTCACAAAAAATCAATGCGTTTCGCGGTTAGTCATACCTATATCGATATCTATGGAGTCCAGTGGTTTCTTCTCTCTCTTAATATAATTTGGCTGCGGGCATCAAAGATCATGAATCTTCTCAGATGGGCTCCCAAGTAATTATCCAACCAAAGAACTGAAGCATCACTAATGAAATTCCAAAATCTTCATGTTTACTACCAGAGAGACAAAGACTATAATAAGCCCAATTACTGAGAAAGGTGCAAAAAAAAGAAGAAGAGTTGGGTTACGTGGGTGGGCTAAGCGAAATTTCAATTTATTTTAAATAATACGAGTTATTCTTATCCAATTCTACTTTTGATACTTTTAAATTTGCAAACAAGATGTCATTTAAAAAATAGATACATAAATACATCTGAATCGACCCATGAGTTTTTGCACGAGACGGTCCATCAGGATCTAAGGCTACCCCTCATTTCGGTAAGTTGCCCATAGCTTGATACTTTCTGACTAATTGAATATCAATTTGGGAAACAACACAAATGATCCATGAAATTTGACCCAAAGCATAATGTGGTTTTTGAATTTCTATTTTTCGATGTGGCTCCTCAACTTTATCTCACTATGCAATGTCGTCAATGAACTTTTGATTTATTCAATGTGGTCCATGAACTTTTAATACATGTTTAATCCAGTCTCTGAACTATATAAAAATATTGAATATTGTCCTTCCACTAATTCAAGTTCATAAACAATATTAAACATTTTTATATAGTCTAATAACTAAATTGAACACGTATCAAAAGTTCAAAGACACATTAAACAAATCAAAGGTTTATGGACGATATTGCATATTGTGTTAAAATTAAAGGACCACATTAAACAAACTAAAAATTTAGAGACCACATTACACGTTAGGCCAAATTTCAAAGACTATTTGTGTCATTAACCCAATTAATTTCCTAAAATGTGATCAATTAAGAAAATCTTGGTATGAAAATACAGAACTTCCCATGTGTTTAGATGAATATTCCTTCGTGATAATAACTACTCCGTGCATCGGAACAAATAAGTATTTCTAGGGACACAAGCAAAACCCGTCTATCGTCTTTAAATTGGCGGGCGAACCGAACCCTTCTGATGGGTACGACGCATTACAATCGGTCCCGAGCCCAACAAAAACACGTACCGAGGTACTTCCTAAACTTAAAAAATGCTACGCGGGTACTCTTCCACAACAAAGTCTTGAGAATAGTACCCCAACCGCACTGGTTCACATCTTCCTACACGAGACAAAGCAAGCAGCCACAACCACAACCAAAAGAGAAAAGGGGATCAAACACCACAAAAGACAGATGCAAAACGAAGGAGCACTAACCCCCCAGAAAAAGCCACAAATCAAAGAGAAAAGAAAGAGATGATTTCTTCTTAAAATAAGAGAGAAAAAAGCGACTTACAGATTACAATTTAAAGCCAAAAGTTTGAAGGGGGGGTAAACGGGAGAATGAAAAGTTCCATCTTCAACTTCAAGATGGAGAAGGAACAGCAACGAGCCTTGGTATTGCTTTTCCTCCACTCCACACTATACCCAGCCATCCATTCAACACTCACTCACTCACTCACTCACTCACACTATGTGCAACTTGACTCGGGTTCACCTTCTACGTCGCAATAAGCAGCAGCAGCAAGCAGCAGCAGCAAGCAGCAACCATCTTGGGGTCAGGACCTTGTTATTCCCTCCCATGATCCAGCATCTGCAGGTCCCTTTTGTCCTCCTTCGAAGTCAAAAGATTCCCCTTCTTTTCTCTCCCTTTTATTCAATACTTCTCCGAGAAGCCAAGACTTCAAAAAGATTCCTTTCTTGAACTGTGGACATAGGAAGAAAGAAACCACAGTAAGACAAGGATCGCACCATGAGCAAGTGAAGACATTTTCCATGCCACACTCACGTGAGCATCGATTAGATTTATTATATAAGATTGTTCTCCGAGGACAAGGCCCACAACAAGAGACAAAGACCATTAAATTCAAGAAGTGTATGTACAGAGAACGATCTCTTTGAATGAACTGCGAGAAAACACATTTTGCAGTTTCCTCTTTATGATATTTCCGGAAAAAGGAGTTAACCCAGCAAAAGTAAGACCCAACATGTGATCATCCAGCTGTTCTTACTAAATCACACAGCTTTTCACCAGAAACATGACAAAATTGTAACTTGATGACTGTCATCTGCAATCTGAGTTCCTATACTGGAAAGTTTTACCACTTTGTACTTTCAAAGTTAGCCAAATCCCACTTGTGAAGTTCTCCTTATTGACGCAATTTTTCCAGAATCAGACTTTAAAAGGCTGTGCGAGTTTCTTGCAAAATTTTATCACCCAAGGAGTGCAGTGCCCCATTTGTATACATAGAAGGTGTGAACATTACAAAAGTAGTTTCTTAACCACCTCTTGAAACTCACAAGCTTTTAAGACGCACCATTCATCGAGCAAATTACTTTATTCCATATTCCATTTCCAGCATCAAATGTTAGAGAGTAAAGTTATTCCACCAAGAAAACCACAGCAAAAGATCATTCTTTTTCAACAAAACAAAGCCATCCAAATGTTGCAGGTTCTTATAGAGGTTCAACAAGCAGTGAAAATTAACCTTTCAACTCACATAAATCTTATATAATATAGAGATCACAAGGAACAATTAACATGAATAAGCCAGTCTACATGATATTTACTCCAGCAGCAACACTTCTAGTTTAACCAGTGACCAGGCTGCAAAAGCTCGTCTACCGGATTTGTTGACAAGCTGTACATCTTTCAACCAAGAAAACGAGGAATGTATTTTCTCTTCCAAGTTGATAAATTTGATTGCAGAACAAACTAATCTTTCTGTATTCTGAATATTTTCTGTCCGATGATTCGTTTGTTTATTCTTTTGATATCAATCAGCAATCCATCCACTGGTTTGGCAACAACCCAAGTCTGAGCACCTTTGACTTCACACCTGAACATATAAAAAAGGACCCATATATCTGATTTCTCTCTTCTAATACTCTCTTAAATCTGATGGATTCAATCAGGAGACCACAAGATTCACCCTATTAAATACCATATTTAACACGACTATGACGTAACAACAGACAGGTGCTCTGCTTCTGGTGGCCCAACTCTTCCAAACTCAACCTCTCGTAAACAAATCACAAGGTCTCTCAACATCTGGATGAACTCATTAAAGGTCCCTCACCACCAAATACATAGTGACGGGCAAGGTCACTAGTCAAATCAGAGTACCTACCCAAGCTAAAGAGCGCCCCAGACACAAAACCTTTCATCTTATAGAGTTCAATATACTAAATTGCCTCATTGCATTGCGATGATTAAGCAGGGTCTGTGATAGGAAGAAGAAATGAAAGAACACAGTGTCCCCACAAAAAGTTTAAAGGGCCAAAAAAAAGAATAACAGGGTCCCATCAAAATGCTCACACCATGTTTTGCAATGATACTGCTAATGTCTTTATGGCCAAAGAATGAGGTAAAAGCAAGAATTACTTTACGCAAAGCAACAATGATCCAAGAAAACACTAGAATATGACCCATTGACAGTACACAAGTTCGGCTTCCTAAGAAGCAAGTGGATTTTCAGGTTAGAATTTTTCTCAAAACAGGACAGCAATGGAAAATCGGAATTATAGTGGAAAACTTCACTCGGTCACCTAAATTTATTAACTTTAGAATGCGAATCAAACTGGAACATGAGGAAACTCAACCGTAAAGATATTCCAGTGGCTCATCTTGTGGTGCATGTGAATGCAGAATAAACCAGTACTCAAGCACGGAAGAATAAGAATATAGCAAAAGCTGATAATAGAGTGAGGCAACTCTTACCACTTCAACGTTCAATCCTTGAAGATGACGTTGTCCGCGATCTTCATGAGCGGTTCCAAACACTCCGGTGAGAACTTTCGTGCGAAGAAGTAAGAGTAATTCGACTCGGATTGTCTTAACTCGCGCACGAGGTCAGGGGAAATTTCTTCGGGCGGATACAAATGTGGATGCCCATCGAAACTCCCGGTCCAATTCACTCTAGTCAGCGTGTAGTGACTGCAACCCTTTGGATCCGACATTGACAACAGCGTCGGGAAATAGTGCTCTTCGGGGTAGCAACACTCCTTATTCAAGCAAGGCAATCTGAACTTCCCCCACAGCTTCCTATCTTCAATGACAAGCGAGGCGTGCCGCTTTGCGAGCATGAAGAACTGAGAACCGACCCTGAACTGCTCGAACGGCACTTCTGGGAGCATCACGTGCTCTCCTCGAGCCGTGTAGCGCTCGTACAAATTCGGCTCGTCGGATAGGATCTCGATATAGCTCTTGTACTTGCCAGGGTTTATATAGGCATTGAAGGCGGAGATTGAGTTCCCAAACAGGGCGTCATACATGTACCGAAAGGAATGGAGCGGGACACAGTGCTGCGAGACCAATGCGAAGTAGAAGTTCGCGGGGTCGTCGAGGATGGCGTCGGCGAGAAGCCTCCTCGCGGCGGCAATCAGCGTCGGCGAGGCCCGCTCGGTCTTCTTCGAAGGGATGAGCCGGTTTCGGAAAACCCCATCAGGCGGCGCAAACTCGGAAGAAGGGTCGGCGTGAATGTAAATGTTGTAGAATCGAGAGTGGCCACCGAAGAACTTCTCCCAGAGGGGAGAGAAGGAGAGATCGGAGTTGGTGAGGAAGAGGAAGGCGATCTTGGGCCGGGAGTTGCGGGCCCCGAGGCGGGCGAACTTCGCCGGGAAGGAGCGGGAGGAGGTGGCGGCGGGGCTGGAGGGGAGGGCGTGGGAGGGGGAGCAGGAGGCGGAGGCGCGGCGGAAGAGGGCGAGGTCATCGAGCTCGTCGCGGCGGGCGAAGGGGAGGATCTTGTGGGGGTAAATGGTGGGGAAGAAGAAGAAGAGCAAGAGAGGGAGGGAGAGCAAGAGGGAGAAAGTGAGGACAAAGGGTGATGTGAACATGGCGGGGGGGTGGGGTGGGGTGGGGACACAAACAAAAAAAATCACTTCTTTTCTCACTTGTAGCGTCAACACTGGCGAGAACTGGCCAAAGGGTGTTGGGAACTTCTGGCTAAAGGATGAAGGGTGAGCTCGGAGATTGGGCTTCCATGGAGGTTTAGAATCGTGGGTTTTCGCAGGGGACTTGGGTTCTTGAAGAGGGAAAGGAAGAAGAAGAAGGAGAGAGAAAGGGTTTGGGGGTTGTTAGGGATTTAGGAGGAGGAGGAGGAGAAGAGCATGACGGAAAACAAATGAGAATAGCAAGATTGGTGGGGACAAGGAAAAACAAAAAGAGGAGGAGGAGGAGGAGGATGCTGCTGCTGCAGAGAAAAAGAGGAGGAGGGGAGGAAGAAAGTTGACGATTGGGGTTATGGGAGAGGGACGTGGGAAAGGGAGGGCGGTGGGAAGAGGCTCTTTCTGAGGACTGAAGGGGGGCAGAAGAAGAGAGAAGAAAAGAAAAAACAGGGGGCCGACAGAAGTTGAGTGGAAGCGACTAGCGAGAAGCAAAGCTGGTGGCCACTGGCCAGGGCCTCACCGGTGTTGGATAGAGCCGGACTCCAGAGGGAGAACAAGGGTGGAAGCATTGGGGTGGATGGGTGGGCTAAGGCTTTTGCCCCAGAGAGAGCGAGAGAGCGAGAGAATTCAGAGCAAATACTTGCCTCGACCCGAAATATTTAGGTCTTTTGAGCTCTCATCAAGTTTTATCGAGTTTGATTGCCTAAAATTTAGATAATGAATGATTTGAAAAATCTTTTTTTTTCAAAGTAATAACTTGTATCCCTTAAAATAACTATTTATGTTCCAAAAATCAATTTATGAGTAAAAAAACGCGTTTGATAACGATACAAAATTTATATTTATGGAACATAAATTTATTTGATGACAATATAAAATTTCTATTTCCCTTACGGTGCTGGACGGCGATGGACGACGGCAATTGGTGGGCAGTAGACAGTGGCAACGACTAGAGGTGGCGGAAGGTGAGTGGCGAGCTGTGAGGGTGGCGATGATTGGCGAGCCAGCGGATGGTTGTGATTGACAAGGTTGTGGATGGCAGCGATCGGTGGGCGGTAACAACCAGTGGTGATCAACAGGTAGTGGTCGGCAACGGTGACCGACGGTGAAAGGCGAGTGGTTGGTGGCGAGGGCGATTGGTGGTAGTCGACGGGCGGTGAACGGTGGCGATAGGTGGGCGAGTGGGCGACGAGGGTGACAATGGGAGGCAGATGGCGACCAATGGCGATTGGCAGGTGGCAGGCGACGGCAATCGACGGGCGAGTGGCATTGGCAATTAGCGAGGAGTCGAGAGAGAAAAACGAGAGCAAGTCATGAAGAGAGAAAGAAAAGAGAAAATTTCAAGAAGTTGAAAATTTTAACTTGTGATTTCTATTTGAGAATGATTTTTTGGAATAAAAATTAATTTTAAAAATAGAAAAGTGAAATTACATTATCAAACAGATTTCTGTTTTTAAATCTATGCATAGTTTAAAAAGAAAGAAGGAATTGTTCTAATATAAATAATAATAAAAAGAAAACGAGCACGAGTGCAGGCCACCAGTAATTCCGGTGGATCACATCATCTCAATCTCAGGCCCAAATCAACGGCCAGGATGCTGGGAAGAAGAAAAGGCCTCTTTAATGGTTCTAGATCCTTCCTTCCTTCGTTCAACCCCTTCATCTACCTCGCACTTTCCCCCACCGCCAACGCATCTTGACCGTTGATCTGCTCCCTTTATTATTCCAGATCTCAACTTCGACCTTCTCTCTCTCTCTCTCCTCCCTCTCTCTAGCCGTCTCTGCGCTCGACCTTCTTCGAGCCCCCTGCGCTTTCCCTCCGATCCATCTAGCTTCTCAAGGTCGGCCAACCTCGCATCTGTGCTCGATTCTTCCGTTCGTTCGTCTCTCTGATTTTGATGTTGGCTTCGAATTGGTCCGGATCTTCTCGATCTGTAATTAGGTTTGCTTTGTTCTTGTTTTTTGTTTGTCGGTTCCTTTTTCGATTTTTGTGATTAGGGTTTTCAGCGAGGAAGGAAGATGTTCGGAAGGGCGCCCAAGAAAAGCGACAACACCAAGTATTACGATATCCTCGGAGTCTCGAAGAACGCTTCTCAGGATGATCTGAAGAAGGCTTACCGGAAGGCCGCGATCAAGAACCATCCCGACAAGGGCGGTGATCCGGAAAAGGTCCCTTTTTTTAGCTTCAATTGAGCTCGTTGGTTTTCGCTCCATGCTTTAATTGATGTTCGATTTTGGAATTTCTCTTGGTAATTGGTTCGTGTTGCCGGTTCGTGATTTTGATAGTTGATTGGATCAGGTGATCAGATCTGCTTCTTCGATAGGGAGTTTTGTTCAATTCGGTTTTGCTGACCCACGTCATGAAAATGTCGGGCCTGGATAGGGTGTAGGATCGTGATTGCCACTATATTGATTAATCTCGCTTAATGATATGTGGTTTGGCAATCTATAAATTGTGTTATTGTTGGGCAGTGGATTCTTTGGTTAGCTCGGAGCACAAAAAAGATGAACTTGTTATTACTTGTGTGTCTAGTAGGAAAGGTATCGCCTCAATGCACGATAGTTGTTTGTGTCATCTCTGTTCATGGCGGATTGTTATATTTTTGTGCTGAAATGTGTTTACTTGAGTAGGTTCTTCTGTATAAAAAGTTATTCTTTACAGGGCTTTGGAGTGCCCATCGCTTTGTAGATGCATATGTTTATAATCTGGTCATGCTTATACCAATTTGCACTTGTGTGGGAAAGTTTGATAGAAAAGATCAGTTGATTAACCATTATTACTTGCTCCATACTGATGGTTTTCCATGGCTTGACATGGTTTCTAGATTTTCCAATCTCTGAAATGTTTCTATAATACTGTGCTTGTACCATTTTGCGAATGAATGTTTTACTGCAGTTTAAGGAATTGGCACAAGCCTATGAAGTCCTGAGTGACCCTGAAAAACGAGAGATTTATGATCAATACGGTGAAGATGCTCTCAAGGAAGGAATGGGTGGAGGTGGTGGAGGCCACGATCCTTTTGACATTTTCCAATCTTTCTTTGGTGGTGGAAGTCCTTTCGGTGGTAAGTTTGACAGGCATCTACGACCTGAGCATAATTTTTGGTGCTGGCTAGTGAATGCTGGAGAATTTGATACTGATCTGAACTTTCATGGTCTCAGGCGGTGGAATCAGCAGAGGCCGAAGGCAGAGAAGAGGTGAGGATGTCATCCATCCTCTCAAGGTGTCTCTCGAAGATCTCTATAATGGTACATCCAAGAAGTTGGCACTATCTCGCAATGTTATTTGCTCCAAGTGCAAAGGGTTAGTACAAAAGCACTAGTGTCTTCTTCTCTGGAATCTGAGTTCCTGCTAAGTGCTAACATGGTTCACCTTTCTTCCATTTGCAGTAAAGGGTCCAAGTCTGGTGCTTCAATCAAATGTGCGGGTTGTCAGGGTTCTGGAATGAAAGTTTCCATTAGACACCTTGGCCCTTCTATGATCCAGCAGATGCAACATGCATGCAATGAGTGTAAGGGTACCGGGGAGACTATAAATGACAAGGACCGCTGCCCACAATGCAAGGGTGAGAAGGTTGCTCAGGAGAAAAAGGTTCTGGAGGTAATAGTGGAAAAGGGTATGCAAAATGGACAGAAGATAAAATTCCCTGGGGAAGCTGATGAAGCTGTAAGAGAATCTCTATTTTTTTTTTTTTAATTCCCTTCAGGATTGCAAGCTTTATGCAATTCAATTTGTGGTGATGTATTTGTTATTTAATCAATAGTTGACTTGAGGTCTCTCCTTGCTTAATGGCAGCCTGACACCATAACCGGCGACATTGTGTTCGTCTTGCAACAAAAGGAGCATCCCAAGTATAAGAGGAAGGGAGATGACTTGTTCTATGAACATACATTGTCCCTTACAGAGGCACTTTGTGGCTTCCAATTCGCATTGACTCATTTGGATGGCAGGCAGCTTCTTATTAAATCCCAACCTGGAGAGGTTATTAAGCCTGGTAAGTAACTACTCTAAGGACCATTGAGCAGAATTTCTGGAGGATCTTCAGGACTCTGGAATGTTTATTTTCGTTTGCAATTGGCTTTTCATACGAAATCATTATTTAATCTCGAGTTTTAACCAGTCATTGTTTCCACCTGAATGTCAACTAATGGTTTCCACAATTTTGATCAATACTTTCTATGTATATACTACTTGTCACTGGTGAACTCAAGACATCAGGGCCCCTTAATATTACATTACATGGAGGCTGTGTGGTAGTTTTCTATTGTATTTGATGCTTAGACAATTTAGATTTGTAAATGCCATACTTGTTTCATCCAGATCAAAAATTTCGTTTTTCTTACAGAAGTTGTTTTTGGTTTTGATGCTGTGGCTGTGTCATTCTTGGATACTGTACATGAAATCAATTCGTACCTTGTCTTTACACTAGTGGTCGTAGCCATTTAATTACGTGTTTCTGTTGACCACAGACCAATTCAAGGCAATAAACGATGAGGGGATGCCCATCTACCAGAGGCCATTCATGAAGGGCAAACTTTACATCCACTTCACGGTAGAGTTCCCGGACTCCCTGAGTCCCGAGCAATGCAAGGCCCTGGAAACGATTCTGCCACCAAGGTCATCGGGGCAGCTCACTGACATGGAGTTGGATGAGTGTGAGGAGACGACTCTTCATGATGTTAACATTGAGGAGGAGATGCGGCGAAAGCAGGCGCAGGCCCAGGAGGCTTACGAGGAGGATGAGGACATGCACGGTGGGGCCCAGAGGGTGCAGTGCGCCCAACAATAAGGATGGTGCTGATCAAATGAAATAACTTCAAAGGGCGGTGGATCGGCTAGCATCTGAACGTTGTGGTTGTGCAACCCTGTGGAGACCGACGGTATCTTCGCAATTGTGTTTCCGTTGTTCTAGCTCCTAGATTTTAGCCCTCCTTTTTGGAAGTTTGCATTTATATTGAAAGAACGTAATGGAGATTTTAGTATATGTGGACCTGGACGACTGGAAATTATGTTATTGCATCATGTATTTCGTACGCGCTCAAGACGTATCGCCTACTGATCATTTGCGGGCATTCTATCATCCCGGGGGGATCCTATCCCCTTGTTCTGACCTCGATAGTAAGTCGATGAGCTTGGTCGTTGTTCACCAATCGGAATTGAAAGAGGACTTTCATCGACCAACCGAACATTTTGAACTCAGAAGATGTAACACCCTCTTTTTGGGTGTTGAGCAATGTCAAATACGCCTCTAATCTTCACATGGTGCGCTCGACCTCTGCTATGTGAAAGGAAACCAAGACTGAAAAACTTGATTCCTGGAAACTCACGGTGCTTTTCTTGCTCGTGTCTGGACAAAAAGGCCTACCTGACTGATAAGAGAATCCAACATTTGGAACGGAACATAATACAAGAGGGGTTGCCAAACTCCAGCTGATATCCCGGTAGTTAACTCGTGATTAAGATTAGACTTACAATTAGGTTTCAGTAAACTAAACCTTATTGTGCAATTCTTTTTTCTTTTCTTTTTTTTCCAGTCAAATGTATATCTCCTTCTCTAACCAACAGTTTCCGGGTAACGGCCGGTAAAGGCTGAACTAGTAGTTGCACCTGTTTCTGCTCTGGTAAACATAAAGAACCGGCAAAACTTCTCTATTGTGATTGATTGGGGTTTCATAAGAACAAGGACTTTTAATTACGTTCATCATGTCGAGGTGATAAGTGCACCAAAAGTCCTAAAGTTTATCGTGAAAATGCAAATTAAGTTCCAAAACTTTCAAAAAATTGCAATCAAGTTTTAAAATTGTCGAATTGATGCACTTAAGTCCCTTCGTAGTTCCCTTCAATCTGGCTAGCAAGAAATGCAGACGTGATTTTTTTATTGTTTTTTTAGTAACTGCTCATCTTATTCTCCGCGCGAGCTCAGCTACAATGGTAATCATCAAAGAACTTGGCGGTTCGCAAGTTCCGAAGCCAGATTTGACCTTGGAGCACAAGATACGACTGCGGAAGATTCTGCTACATCACCAGCAAGAGCAGGGAATGATGGTCGAGATGTTGACGAAGGCTCGGATGTCGATGGGGGGATCCCGAGTCTTCGATCAGAATACGCTCTTTGCATTTGAGGAGTGGGGAAGCGAGCTGGTAGGGTATCCAATCTCAGAAACAGCTTAAATCTGAAGAAATGGGAAGCAAATTATAGGCCGAACAACTTTCATTCGACAAGTTGGACCTAGGGATCCATATATATTGTCTAATTTCGATAATACGACGGACATAATAATGCTCATCCGATAGCTCGTAAAATCAGCAAAGTGGTCGATGTCGAGCCAGTCAAACGTGCAAGAGGGGGTAGAGGGTTTCCCTCGAGTTGAGGAATGTGGTACATCTAGGGGGGTGAGCATTAATTGGGTGAGTGGTCATCACCTTATATTGGGAACCGCCCATTAATGATCGGTCTCGAAAAATTGAAAGCAAAAACAGCCTGTTGGTCCATGAATCCACTTGGGAACTAGATTGCCAGTCCGATCTAGTTCCCAAATGTGTCCATGTAATCGATCCCGCCAAGCAAATGGAGACGATCGAGAGCGAGAGAGGGTAGTGGTGAACGGTTGGAGGTGCGGCGTGAGTCGAGGCCGTGAGTCGAGAGGCGGAGGTGAAGACGAAGAGACCGAGGTGATAGTGACACACTAAGCGATTGAGATGAGAGGGAGTAGAGACTGAGATGAGAGTGAGAGAGTGAGAGTTTGAAACGAGATAAATGAATTTTGGATTAGGAATTTATGATTTTCATTTTTTTTTAAATTATATGTATTATATTATTCGTCCAGTCTGGGTGGGCGGTTCCACACCTAGAACTGGTACCCATTGGTACCAAAAATTGAAACCGGGAATCAGATAAATTCCCTTATGAACTAACGGTTCTGGGCTGATCCGGTCTGGTTCCGAGCGATTCTCCATTTCTTTGCACACCTCTAGGTACATCGAGATGGAAATGGTTAGTATTAGGGGTGAGCGGTTCCAGGTTCCTCACAGGTTCCATCTG
>BCNH02000010.1:1836184-1856694 GCA_001662345.2 Metrosideros polymorpha var. glaberrima
TATGAACTAACGGTTCTGGGCTGATCCGGTCTGGTTCCGAGCGATTCTCCATTTCTTTGCATACCTCTAGGTACATCGAGATGGAAATGGTTAGTATTAGGGGTGAGCGGTTCCAGGTTCCTCACAGGTTCCACCTGGAACTTGGAACCTACCCGTCTCTACAGGTTCCTCGTTTTGTGGAACCTGGAACCTACCCGTCAGAACCTGGAACCTGGAACCTACCCTGTCATAGGTTCTAGGTTCTTACAGGTTCTTTTCTTTTTTTTTTTTCATTTTTAGTTAAGCAAAAAATAAAAGTAAACGCAACTACAAAAA
The DNA here is from genome assembly GCA_001662345.2 of Metrosideros polymorpha var. glaberrima. Taxonomy (NCBI): domain Eukaryota; kingdom Viridiplantae; phylum Streptophyta; class Magnoliopsida; order Myrtales; family Myrtaceae; genus Metrosideros; species Metrosideros polymorpha. The sequence goes on from BCNH02000010.1 coordinate 1,836,500, forward strand.
TGAAAATTTCCCATTTGTCGTAGCAATAATCCATTAAATATGAAAACGTAAGATAAAATAAACAAGAAAAAGTTCAAAACACGTAACATAAAACTTAAATTATAGAACTTCAGTGCATGGATATGCCTAAATTATAAAACCTAAAGTATGTTCCGTTTTTGCGCTACATTCGCCAAGTGGCAATTACGCAACAGGTTGTCCTAAATTTTACTCCATCTTTGATTCACACTAAGACCTCCTGAACTTCACCAGGAAAACTCTCTTTATGGATCACAAGGATGTGGTACCTACCGACAATGAAAGAAAAATACAAAGGGAATGAGAATAGGTTTCAGTACAAAATGCTATCAACTTGGTAGTAGAACAAATTCAGAAAATCAATTAATCATCTTAGAACACTAACAAGCAAACAAACCAAGCAAGAAGTACCAACTTCACAATTGCAAACACTTTGAATTCCCTTGGTTAAAACCAAACAAAAAATTGAAAAATTCACCTTGATTCCTTTAGAATCAGCATATGCTTTCAATGCATCGGGATCAACAAAACAATTGCTACCGAAGAAGATTTCTGGCTATCACCTATCATAAGCAAACACATAGGTTTCTTTTTAGTATTCGGTTCCTAACTGGTTCCCGGTTCCGGCGGTTCCTAAAAAATGGAACCCGGAACCGGACCCTCTCATATTAGAACCTAAAACCGCGGTCCGGTTCCGGTTCCGGTTCCCCGGTTCTCAGTTCTCGGTTTTACCCGGGAACCATGCTCACCCCTAGTTAGTATTGAGCAAAGATTAAGTAGTTTTGGCTTCAAGCTCAAATGGCCATGATCGCGAGCTTCGAGCTCGATTGGCCATGGTGGCCGCAAGTTTCGAGGTCGGATACAAAAGTGAATTAATCATTAAGGGATCGTTTAAAGACCCACGTTTTGATCGGCCTTAAAACTCTGATCGGGAGCACTCGAAGAGAAGAAAACACAAGGAAAACATTCAAAGTTACGTTTGTTTCAACTAAATATGAATAATTTGAAGAATATTTTCTTAAAAATGAGCAGTTGATAGTTTACAAAAATAAATGAACAAAAAGTATTCTCATTATCCACGAAAAATGTTAAGACATAAATTATTATTGATAATGTAAAATTTTGAATTGACTTATTATTTTAAGAGAAACAAGCAAATCATTTTTTCTAAAATTATTCATTTTACTGCGAAACAAACAAAGGCTCTAGATTTTTCATCCTTTTCCGTCTTGCAAAGTTTAAAGTTTCCAAAATTTTCCACTCATTGGCTATTTTTTTTGTGGAAAAATTACTGAAAAAATCATAAACCTATTGTAAGGATGCCAATTCAATCATAAACATTTTGGCGATTTCCTAATGTAATCTTTTCGGACAATTTTGGCCGAAAATCTCTAATATGAATATTGGCTGTCCTATATGGCAAGACTGTCATTGATGATGACAATTTTTTTAATTTTTAATTATACACACGCAAAATTCAGAATCTTTTTTTTAATTGCAAAAATTATCTACATTAGTGCTGTTCACCAGGCGTGCCATGTAAAACGATTGGCATCCACGTCAGTAATTTCCAATAAAAAATTGGCCGGAAGGATCACATTAGGACTAAACAGGCCAAATTAAAAAGTTTATGACTGAAGTGGCACCTAATAAATTAAGGATGTTATTGATAATTATCCCCCAATTTTTTTCTTTTGAAAGTAGCCTTAAAGTCCTCTTCTTCTCCGGCCTCATCCGCTAAAGGGAAAATTCAGGTAATAGCATCACTAGTTACAAAAGCAAGCCAAGACATAGGTAATAACATCGCTAGTTCCTGCCTTTGTACTTCCCAAAATGCTTTTGACCTTGTCCCCCCTTCCATCTCGGCACCACTTCATATACATCCACAACCCTTTTGTCTTTATCCTAATGCGCCGAGTTGGCTCTGACCTTGTTCTTCTTTCCAACATTTGCTTCGTTAGGATCCCCAAGAGAGTATAAAGCGGAACCATGTGTTTATTTAAGGATCTATAGTGAAAATACTATTAGTGAGAGATATTTCTGACCCAAGTAATTATAAGATGAAAATTTTCGTTTATTAATGGACGGAATAGGGTTGGCAAAATTAAATATTGTATGTGTGTCGGTGGTCGAATCGTGCTTGTGATTTAGTTTTCTGTTACGACGACAATATACAGAATGAAAATCTTCATTTTATGCTTCATATAAACCAATCCCTTTCTCGTAGAGCAGTCATGTTAACCAGCGTTACTATTAGCTACTTTTTATTTTGGCGATATCATAATAATGAATTTAGAGCATGGCATCCAGATTATTCCGAGCGAGGGATGCTAATTTATGCATGGAATCCGCCGCATACAAAACCAAAATGTCGTTCACCACTTAGCTAATTTCTCGAGGGTACAGGTTCGATTTCGCCCGGACATGACCTCCTCGTATTATGAACGTTTGATGTTAGTGATTTGCCTCGGATAGGGGAATTTCTTCCATGGGCCGGGAAGATCTCGACCGTCGATTTGGCCGGTCCCAAGCAGGCTCCGCATGTCGTCGGATCTCACATGATCGACGGTCGTGCTGCATTCGGATCATCGGATTGGACCCAGCTAAATTTGACCATTGGCTAAGAAAAACAGATCAAGAGGGAAAATACGAGTTATTGGAAAGCGACCGAAATGGTTGACAAATTTGGCAACCGCCATTTCCAGATGCGTCTTCCTCACTTGAATTCTTCACCACCTGAACAGGGAAACGCCATATCTCTCTCTCTCTCTATCTCTCGCATGCTCGTCTCTCACGCACAACCACCACGCCACGTCTCCGCATTCTCTCTCTCTCTCCGTCTTCGGGCGGCGTCGCTGACTCCTTCAATCGATTGATCTGCCGGCGACATGAACAGCACCTCCGATTACCAGGACCCCGGGCAGGACACGGGAGGGTTCCAGTACGGCATCGGGATCTCCCTTGGCGTCCTCGCCCTCATCGTCCTCTTCACCCTCGCCTCCTACCTCTGCACCCGCGTCCGCGTCCCGCCGACCCGGAGCCACTCCGTCGCCGTGGCAGCGGACGAGGACGGCGGCTACTCGATCGCGATCACGCTCGGCCTCGACGAGGCCACGCTGGGGAGGTTCCCGAAGCTCCTCTACTCTCAGGCGAAGGCCGCTCGCGGGGATGGCGGCTCGGCCGTGAGCTCGAGCTGCTGCTCGATCTGCTTGTCGGAGTACAAGGAGACCGACGTGCTGAGGCTGCTGCCGGATTGTGGGCATTACTTCCACTCGAAGTGCGTCGATCCGTGGTTGAGAATGAACCCGTCGTGTCCGAACTGCAGGACCTCGCCGGTCCCGACTCCGGTCGGGACGCCTCTCGCTGAGGTCGCGCCGTTGGCGGCGTCGCTGCGGTGATACAGGGAGGAATTGCGGCGGAGCTTGTGGAATCAAACCCACTGTAAATGAATTGAGATCCCTCGTGTACGGGTTCGACGTGTCGGAGAATGGTTTCATCGAAGGATGAAACGCAGAGGGATGTCGCGTTCGGCGGGTTGGTGGTGGTGGGCGGTGGATCGGCGCCAGATAAGTGCGGCAAAAGTACACGTCGGATAACCGTGCCAGGTCATCCATGGAAAAAGGTTCGCAATGGGCAAGATCAAATCATCTCCACGATATCAATTTTGCATATAGGTTTTTGCAGTAAATAAATTCTCCTCAATTTACCCACCATATACACAATTGTTGATTTGAAATGGACATGTCCTATCTATACATACCAATGTGACATGATAATTTAGGTTTTTTTGCTCTTGATTATGGATTTGTGTGTAAATTACGGCACTCTAGATTTTCGGGTCACATATATAAATGACCTTTTGGAGTTAAAAAACCTTTCTTGCGCTCCCCAAATTCAATCGAGTAAGAGCCCAATGCATTGTAAGTTTCAAGACAATTTCTATATGGCGAGGTCGTCTCACATGTCGTTCACACATAGCAACATGTGACCTTTAATAAATCGTTCGATCATGTATACTTATTTTAAATTTGACCGGAGAATCATATAAATCTTCACGTTACGAGATACGTATAATCGATATTGTTTATGCCATCATCCATCTACGTCCCATTATCGAATTTCATTTTCGGGCATTGGTGATTGCGATGGGTCTTGAAGGTGGCAAAAAATAAAAACTTGATGGAGTAGTCGATATGTATGAGAGCGAGAGAGGGAGCATTTGGTAGGTTTGCTATGTACATAGGATAGGACATAGAGAAAAGACTCCACCAAACAAAGGTTACCAACAAAAGTTTCGAGGGTTCAATGCAAACTACAAGAATTCCAACAAGTTGTCCACGAGCACTGGAGGCAGCTAGGGCAAGAGAAGTAGGAAGGAATCTTTAAGAGAAAACAGCAGCATGTCTGGCAGCAAAACAAGAGGCTGCAGAAGAGAACCCAGTTTCGGAAAAGAAATGCTCGTCGCCGCCGAGACTCTAGGGCGAGCTTTGAAAAACGAAACCAATCAGAGACGTCATCAACCTCTCAGATGCTTACATTTCATGTTACTTGCGATGGCGGTGAAGTGGTAGGTCAAATGTAAATAAAATAGAGCAGGTGGCAACGGCCGTTTTGAGAAGGAAAAATGACATAAATAATTCATGAACTTTGGCTAAATGTGTAATGTGGTTTATGAACTTTCAATTCGATACAAATGGTCTTTAAACTTTGATCAAATGTGTAATGTGGTCTATGAACTTTTAATTTGACACAAATGGTTCATAAACTTTTTATACATATTTAAACTAGTTCTCGAACTATATGAAAATGTTTAATGCGGTTATTCCATTAATTGAAAGTTCGAGGACCATATTAAATATTTTCATATAGTTTATGGACTAGTTTGAACATATATCAAAAGTTTATGGATCATTTGTGTCAAATTAAAAATTCATGAACTACATTGCATATTTGGTCAAAGTTTAAGAACCATTTATTTCATTATCCCTTTAGAGAAAGAGGGAGAGAGACAGAGACCGTTCCGGTTAAATCTCTGCAAACCCAATCTCTCTCTCTCTCTCTGCATCTTTTGGTTGACGACAGGCTCCGCTGCAAGAACTGGACGCGACGATGCCGACATTAGCCGCGGGATGCTCTTCGTCAAAGTCAAAATGGGCGTCCATGCCGGAAATGAACTGGGGGAAAACAAGATACGAGGGAGAAAAAGTGGGGGCATCAGTTGAGATGATCTATAAAGAAAGAAGCGAGGCTTATCTGTATCTAAACCAGGCGTTGCTTAAGCGATAATTATTAAGGTTCTAATCAGGATTGAGCTACGTGGCGTGGGCACGCCCGCGGGGTTTGTTTATTGTCCGAGATTCTTGAAGTTGAAACCCTAGATGGGATCGTCCCTACATAAGATTGGACCAACCCAATTGGTTCAATCATTCGCTCTGGTTCTTAGTTTACAACCCGAATAATCAGTGACTCGTGCCGAATGATGTGATGCGTAATCTTTATCACACAAAAAACGTGAATCATATTGGAAAATGATGAGGAAATTAACGGATCTTGCAATTCCATACCGAAATGCGAGTGAACGAAATTACCACAACGGCACCGTATATTTATGTAGTTTGGTCCAAGTAAAGGTACCTATTCCACAATGAGAGCCGGTCGCTAAAAAAATTCATTGTGAATCGGGAAAATATACTCAATCGCTAGAGTCTTCATTAACCCTAGATTACACCCAAGTGACTTCAATTGTGTTTACTCACAATATTTCACAATGGGTTGAGAAAGAAGTCAATTTATCGAAATTTATTATATAAAGGTTAACCACCGTCATAGGAAATTCAATTTACTCACATATGATTTTGCTGAGGTTCCTGATTGACCTAGCTAACATGTTAATGGCAACTTAAGGGAAATAATGCATTAACCATTAGTTGACATGAAGAGAAGTGGTGATTGATCATGAAAAGTGGTATGGTGGGGATAAGGTACCTATTCTCAAGATGTGTGTTGATTTGTATGTAAAAAAGACCAAGTCATACATTGTTCATCACAACCGTTCGTAACAACAACAACTCTCTTCCTTACAACATTCCCTCTTCTTCTCTTTTCATGCACAAGTTTGACAACACATTCAAGGTGAAACTCCAAGAGGGACATTGAGTAATGTTGAACTCGTTTTTCTCTGACTTTGTTGTATATCTTGGAGGTATGTTTGTTTTAAACCCGACAACAACAATAGTGGGGATAAATAAGACTTTAAGGACAATGATTGTCATTACACATCAAAGTATCAACAAACTATGAACTACTGCTCTGTTTTCGTCATCAATCAAATTTTCCCAACGAAACGAAGTTATGATTAATAAGACTTGGGAGAGTCTGCACAAAGGGCTACTTGAAAAAAGGATGACTCGCATTTGCTTACTTTCATAGGCAGTCACTTGAATCTTTTTTCACAGTTTTGTAATCCGTGAAAATCAGTCAAGGTTCACAGTAAGAGGGTTGTGACAGTATTATTTCAACCGGCCCGATGACTAACAAAGCATACACGCGATGTGGTCGATTAACAACATTGTTTTGCGCATGAAAGTGGAAGAATGTAAAACGAGGTCGCAATAAACCTCGCAAAAAAATGGATAATTAGGTCAAGGACGCGAACTTCACTTTGGTACGGACTCTTGATATCTCCATGCCATAATGACGTGGAAAAGTAATTCTTATTATTCACGTGGCAAAATTTAGAACGTAGTTATCTGTATTTGATGGAGCAGAGCATTTTACATTTATTTATCAATATAGATTACCCATTTTTCCTCGCATCTTCGATTAGAAAGAATAAAGTCATAAACGTATTGCATTTTAAAGCTCCATGAGAAAACTGGCAGAATTATCCAAAAAATTCTAAATGTATTGCATTTTTGTCAATTTAGTCATAAATTTTTTAATTTTGCCAATTTAGTCCTAAACCTTTTCACACTTTGTTGATTGAGTCAATTTGGCTAATTTTAGTTGGAATTCACTGACATGGACGGTGGCCGTCCTATGTGGCACGATCGACACTGACGTGGATAATTTTTAAATATTTTATTTTCTTTATTTTCTTTTTTCTTCCCTTCTTCTTCTTCCTCCAACTGGTCGTTGGGCCTTGACGACGACTAGCAAGGCTCGGCCTCGCAGATCTGGGCCCAGCAAGGAGAGGTCGAGCCTCACTAGGGCCGGGTGAGGCTCGCCCGAGGTCGGTCGTCACCGAGGTTTGGCAACCAGTTGGAGGAAGAAGAAAAAGGGAAGAAAAAAGAAAATAAAAAGAGAAAAGAGGAAAAAAAAAGAGGGGAAAAATTATAAAAAATTGTCCAGCCAACGCCGATTGCACCACGTAGGACGATTGTTGTCCACGTAAGTGAATTTCGGTCAAAATTGATCAAATGGACTAAATTGATAAAGTGTGAAAAAGTTTAGGACTGAATTGGCAAAAGTGTAGTAGATTTAAATTTTTTTTTTTATAATTTTCCGTAAGGAAACTAATAAACCTAATTTGCACATGTCTAACACTTTTTTGTTTTTTTTAATAATAATGATCTTTTCCAAACGTTTGTTATTTGATGATATAATCAAACATCCTTTTCAATCCACAACCAACTTAAAATAAGCTGAAAATCAATTAATCCAATACAGATTATTATTGGTAAAAGAGAATGCAATTAGATAAATCCCACTATCATAAAAAAAAAAAGGACAAAACTTTTTCCCATATTATTAAGTGACGTGACAGATTTTAGTTAGGTGCTAAACAAGATACATTATGCAAGTATATTTAATAATACCAAGTATAAAAGTGTTTTTCTTTTTGTGCATGACGTTACTCGTGAGATATTTCCTTTTCTTCCTACTTCTTTTAGGTCTCAAATACTTTGAAAAATATTAGTGAATGCAGTAGAAAGCTGACGAATAGCATTATATGAAATCATCATTATTGAATTAGACCAACGAAGATATCGCCTTTCTAAAACATATATATTTTTACATCTCGTATTTTATAAAAGCAAACATGGAAGCCAAATTTCGATTTTGCTTCTCGACACTCATATTTCATGTCCACCAGCTCGTTCGCTTCCTTTCTATACTCTAGATGTCTTGGAATTTATGATTGGATGAGAATATTTTTAATCATCCATGATAATATCTAGATGTGAATTATTATTGATAATGAAATTTTTTTTTAAAACCTTTTATTTTTTCGCGTGACCACCGAACTTAAAGAAGAGATTATGTTTTAAGTGAGAATTGACTTTATAAGGAAAAAAAAAAACAAAACAGAAAAATAATTTTTTTAATATATTTTTTTCTGGGCCCAAGTGAATAAAAAAAAAAAACGGGAAAGAAAATGCCATTTTTAAAAGGGACTGCGTTCCCCACATTCCTCCTCCCTGCACAAAACATTCCTCTTCCTATTTTCAGCAAAAAGAAGAAAAAAAGCAGAAGAAATATCACGAGAAAATGAACCACCCATCACACTCCAATTCTTCAACTTCTTCTTCTTCTTCTTCTTCTTCTTCATCACTATTATCATCGTCGTCGTCTTCGTCGTCTTCCTCCTCGCCTTCATTCGCCGATCGCATACTCGCCCCTCTCGGATTCGCCCTCCTGGTCCTCCTCGTCGCGGTCATCTCCTACTCCTTCGCTCGCCGGCGGCGCCGCGTCCGGGCTCACTCCCACCACGGCGCCTCCCTCCCCGCCGACCCCGACGACGACGATGACGACCACTCGGCCGGGGCCCCCGACGAGATCGGCGCCGGGCTCAGCGAGGCCGCGATCCTCAGCTACCCGAAGCTCCTCTACGCGAACTTGGAGCTCCGGCGGGGGAAATCGAGCGAGTCCTGCTGCTCGATCTGCTTGGCGGACTACGGCGACGGCGACGTGCTGAGGCTGCTGCCGGAGTGCGAACACTACTTCCACCTGAAGTGCGTCGATCCGTGGCTGAAGCTCCACTCCTCGTGCCCGATCTGCAGGAAGCCGCTGCTCAGTTCGTGACGGCGTGCGTTTTCCGGAATCGGAGGGTACGACTCCGATTCCTAGGGTTTCAGCTCGGGCGCCGTTAATTGCATTCGCCTCGGACCTTGTGGATCAGCTGAAGTGACGCAAGCAAACCAATGGCAGTGGATGCACACCCGACCCGACCCGACCCATACAGGCAAGGGTTAAAAAAAAAAAAGTTTGCGTTTTTTGGAATTTGAATATTTTGGGAAATGCCTCGAGAAAATACGGCCTTTCGCAGCCACGAAAAAGTGGATTGGATTTGGAAATTTCTAATCTATGTTAGGATACAGAGAAGTGCACAGTCGAGGATCGTGCTGCTTTTGGTAATGAATTCACCATGGAAATTCATCAATAAAGGCATGGAGATTGTGTGTGCGTGCGTATGTATAGATTATATATAGCGTTCCCCAAAAAATTAAATAAAAAAATTTATATAGAATTATGCAAAGATCACTGGATATTTAACTCCAAAATATTACGTCCCATTCTGGAAAGAAAATCCTGTGTTACTCGTCTTAGGGAGAGAAAGAATATATTTTTAACACTTATTTAGAGAGAATAATGTGATTTCAGCGTTGAGGAGAGACCATCCAAGGGCATTTGTGCAAATTTTTTTTTTTTTTTATTTGGGTAAGTTTGAAAGGCCGTGTTAAATTTGTCAGGACGATAATAAATCGTGTTAATTCCTTTGTGGGATTGAGAAGTCAGTGTTAGATTTGTCGAATTGTGCTGCCCTTTGTGTTTCTCCAAAGCCAATATATGGGCATCTCTAGAAATGAAGAACGTGGCTTATTAAAAAATAAGCAATATAAGCAATTATTATTTTACAAGTTAAAACAATATTATCATTCGGATTTGATTTTCCTGAAAAATTATAAATGGTTCATGAATTTTGGCTCGATTTGTAATGTTGCCCCCGAACTTTTAATTTGTTCAATGCGATCTCTGAACTTTACTCTAACATGCAATGTGGTCCTGACATTTTGAATTGTTCAATGTGGTCCCTAAATTTTTTGTACATGTTCAATTTAGTCTCTTAATTATATGAAGATGTTTAGTATTGTCCCTTCATTAATTCAAGTTCAGGGACAATATTGAATATTTTGATATAGTTTAGGGACTAAATTGAACAATTTAAAAGTTTAGGGATGATATTTCACATCGGGCTAAAGTTTATGGACCATATTGTATATTGAGTCAAAGTTTAGGGACCGTTTATGTTATTTTCTCAAAATTCTACGTGCTATATGCTTCAAGAGTTCCTGTCCCCACAAACCAGAAGTAAACTCTTCCCCCCTGCCTTTATTTTTACTTTTAATTTTGGAGTCAAAACTCAAAGCTTCAGCTCTCCACATTGTCAAACTTTATGATGTAATGAACTTTCAAGACAAGTATATATATGTTTTTAAGTCATTCTTTGGAATGTTATTCCATAAAATTAATCCTGCCCTCAGAAGCTTAACCACAGTACTTTTAATGATTTCTTCATTAAAAAAAATTAATGAAAATCTTGGAACCGTCCAAGATCAAATAGTCTGTTCTTGGATCGACTTTAGATCTAAATGAAACTCATCAATCCGACGGCTGAATCCACTTGATCTCTTCCCTCCGCGTGCCGAAACATTCTCGGGGCATCCCGTCACTCTTGTTCCTGTAGCAGAGCAGAATAGCTGTCTATGTTGCAGCATTCGTTGAACCATGAAGCGTTTGAAGCTGAGCTGAGGGACATTTTTTCCTTCACCAGTGGCAATTTTTGTTAGTGTCTATTTGAAATCCTCTGGAATCGATTTGAATTCTTGCAATTGCCGTTTTGGCTGAGCAGGAAAGTTTGATCAGCTTGAAGGGATTAGCTGGTTCCCAGAACAAATAAGCAGTGACCCAAAAATTATGATGTCTCTTTGTGTGTCATCTTCTTTAGCTCCATAATCTCGCTATGACGAATTCGTGTTTTAGCTCTATGTCCTCAGCTCGTCCCAATAGAACATTCAGTGGCGCAAGAGAGTAGATGCCGCATAATGTCATGGTCGGTCATGTCGCAAAGGAGAAACTTCTGTGCAGTCATAGAACCTATGGTCGCATCGGTATAATTTTCTCTATACGATATGAGCAAAGTGCGATGATGGCCACAGCAGTTCAAGCTGAAGTCGAAATAACACTAGATTTACATGAAATGATAATCCACTATAATTAGAAAAGTCATTAGAAGGCAGAGGAACAACAGTAGTTGATGTTGCAGGGCTTGTGTGAAGCGCTCGTGGCTCGGGGCCATCCCCTTGCCTAACAATTGTTCGGGCGAACAAGATGGCGCCGGGGTGGCAGTGACTGTGGTTTGACCGGGAGGCGGTGGAACGACATCTGGAACAGGATAATACACGGCAACCTCGACCTTTTGCCCGAGGGAGCAGTAACATGAGACGCTGCAGATGAAATAGAACACGCCCTTCTCGAACAGCGGGACTTTCGCAGGCCCTGTGTGGAAGGACCGAAAGGGGTTGTCCGCTGTGCAGGTCTCGTACTCGCGCCTCGACACTTGCATCACGTCGTAAAAGCCCGACTCGAACTCAAAAACTACAACAAAAAGGAGAGCTGGAGCAATTACTTTTCCTTCCAATCACACAGTGATCAAACAACATGTATGGAAAGGGCTGAAACTGAAGAAACCGAAGAGGTTACCGAGGATGTCGCCGACGAGGAAACGGCGGGAGGAGGACCAGTTGGAATAGTAAGTTGGGTATGGGGGGATGGACCAAATCGAGCCTCCAACCTTGTACTGTGAGCCATTTGAGACATTGACAATCACGCTCGCCATGAATAAGAGGAGCGCTTGTGAAGTTGCAGAAAACTGTCTCTGCGCTGCCATTTCTCTGCAGAGTTTAGAGGAAGAGATTCTTCAGGATTCATGCCGGCAGAAGGTCTATAGACTCGTGAGGATGAAGTAGAAAATGAAGAGGCTTTCGCCATGGAAGGAGACGTAACGGTTTGCCAGAGGAAGATGAATGATGTGAGGGTCTAAATGGCAATGCCTTGGCCCAAAAAAGAAAAGGATGATGGAAGAATTAGAGGAAGCGCAATAGAAAAGGTCCTGTCTCGTTACATGCAGAAGAGCAATCGCTAATATATTTTTCGATTAGGGAATGGCTCTTCTTATGATTTTCCATGCAAATGCAACATTTACACAATCTAATCTCATCTAGACAAAGCCGTACCACAGTACCAGTGACAGTAAGCCAAGACTGAACCCATGATCGGAGACAACATCTAGCAATAATACTATTTATACAAGACTCTTCTTCCCAAGAGATCGATGCTTGGTTGGAATAAAAAATTAAATCCTTTTTTAAATGAAAAGGAAAATAATGCTCGGTTGCTAAATTCGGCCGCGACTCAAGAAATCTCAACCACAAAGATAGCTTCGATCCATCTTCGGGGTTGGCACAATTGATTAGGATGTCGGGAGACCTCCAGCTTAGGAATCTCACTAATTGCGTAGGAGCTACTCCGAGTTTGAGGCACCTATTGCGAACAAAGGTTCGGACTTAACTGGATCATAGGGCTTGCAAAGTATTTTAAGAAGCTTTAGGTGGCCGGGTCTTCACACTCATGCGTCTGGATTCAAAAATTGATAGCTCGGACCATTTCAATATGTGATTTTATCACAATAGACTTTGACTAATTACGAATAAATTTAATGTTGAATATCACAAATCTTTGGACAAGAAATTAGGCAATCAGCTTCTGAGTGGCAAAACCATACAAATCCACGGCACACTACTAAAGAAATGCCGCACGTCTAAAATAGGGAAGACCACATAAAACCCCTAATCCATCAATTTCTTCTAATTGTTGGTAGGCAATTATCTACTAGCTGGGTTTGCTTGTTCTCGTTTTTTCAGTCAAATGTAGGTATTGACTTTTTCGGCAAAATTAGAAGAAATTGTTTTTAACTTGAAAAAATTAGGAAAAAACTTGGCACGATTGCAATGACCTTAAATATCAACAAGTATACATTAATAATGACTTAGGGAATTATGTAAAAATTAGATTTACTACACACAAACTGAAAGTCAAAAGCAAAAGTCGACCTCTGCAGAGTAATGGAATTTTAAATTTTCACATTAATTTTGGGGAAAATTTACAATAATGGCATGAAGTTAGGCCGTTCTTCCAAAAGAGGGCCTAATGTAAATCTTATCTCAAATAAGAATTTGAAGCAATGCCATTTTTTCAAAAGAGGATCCAAAGTAGATCTTGTCTTGGGATCCGTTTATTCAAACGAGGGTCTAGAGTTGACATTGTCTCAATTAAAAGGTCTAAAGTGCCCGATTAAATTTCAACTAAGTGCTTGAGCTCACCAACATGCCAAATCCTCATGAGCCGGCTTGCACACGCTACTCACATGCTTTAAAGAAACGTGACATAAACCATGAAAATGGCAAAGAGTAAGGCAAGCGATTTAGTTAGAAATACCATTTGATCCCACCATTGCCTCTCTTCCACTGTTAAGATTTTGGGACCTCTCTTTCACAATTAAGATTAGAAGAAAAGAAGTCATTAGAAAGCCCAATCAATTTGCAATGAAGATTTGCTCGGCCGTTAAACTTGCCCTATTTGAGACTAACTTGGTAAATTCAAACATTTTTTTGAGACAAGATTCACTGTAGACCATTCTCACCTCAAGCCTTATGTGAGACGACAAGGGCCAATTTGAGTTGAGAAAACAGTTTTGCTTCAGACCTTATAAGAGCTGTAATCGTTTTCCAATCACAACTGACAATAAGCATAGTTTCTCATTTGCCAATCGAATAAATGTATATGGCGATAACGGGAAAGCGATATATCATTAATTTAAACACAAAAGGTTGAACATGTGATGCCCTACATCCCATCAAGTTGATTGAAGATAAAGACGTTTTTGTCTTGATTTTCACCAAGTTGACCTTCCCCCTTCCATCCCTTCTCAAATGAGCCGAAAAATTTGAACCAAAAGAGGAGGAGCATGCCTATCCCCCAAAAAAGCCTTTAAAAAAAGCAAAAGATTTCGACAAAAAGCTGTCGAAAAATCATGCATCTTCCATTTTCTGTCTGAATCTCTGGCTGTGTGGTTTGTAGGCCCCGCTCCGATGGGGGAATTATCTTACCGTTAGCCGCAAACTCCTCTGCTTTGTCCCCGCCCAATCTCACTCGCGACGGACCAATTCCCCGGCTCCACGTCAGCTAATCGACGCGTGGCGGCTTCTTATTGGGCCATCTCATCTAGAATTTGTGGTGTACGTCACCGCAATGTATCACCCACCGTGGCGCACGCATTGTTTTCGAATTTAAAAAATTACAGTGACAGCTTTCTAGCCGTTGAGCTCGACCCGAACCATACAATCTCTCTCTCTCTCCTGCAAAAGGAGAAGGCAGTCTCTCACTCTTCGCTTTCATTTTTTCTTGGGTTTTCTTTGTTCTTCATTTTCAGTCTATTCCTCTTTGTGAATCGAGATTTCAGCTTGCTGGAGTTTTGTGCTTTTTTTTTTGGGTTGCCGGGAGGGTGGGGGGGTTCAAGAAATGATGGGAGTGAAGGGGAAGCTATTGAAGAAGCTCAAGACGATCAAGCCCATCGGGTATCTGAAGCAGGACAGGATTCTTCATCTGAACGCCTCAGATGGGTACGTCGAGACGTTCTTGAAGAATCCGATCATGAAAGCTCAGACCATGTTGTTCCCGAAAGATAATCCCGATCGGAGCCAGAAAAACCAGGGCAGTGCCGGGGAAGTGCGAGAACCGGAGGTCATCGACGTCGCGGAGCTCATGAAGGATCTTGACGATGCCGAAATGGAGTTTGATGACGATTTGGAGAACAAGGAGAACATCGGTCCGAATGTCTGTGCGGAAAGCGCATTTCTTGGCAAAGAGGATTGTGAGAATATGCTCATGAAGTCAGAGAACAAGGAGAACATTGGTCCGAATGTCTGTGCGGAAAGTGCATTTCTTGGCAAAGAGGATTGTGAGAATGTGCTCATGAAGTCAGAGCTGGAACCGTCTCCAGATGAGGCTTCCAGATTGTCTGAAACAGAGGAGCTACCCAGAAACAGCTTGAAGACCCCGTTATCAGAAATTGATGTGTCGAATTTTAGGCGGCCAGATTTGAATTCGTCGAGTCTTTTCGATCCTAACCTGCTCGCAGCATTTGAGCAAGCGGTGAAGGAGCAGATTAGGATCAGCCAAGAAGAGGCGAGACCAAGAATTGAGGCAGAGCCAGATGATTTAGAGAAGAGTTCTGATGAGCCCCCTTCCAAAACTCGTCGAATCGAGGAGGACAGTGACGGTGCTGATCCACTGTTGGCATTTGAAGAGAAGTGCCCACCTGGAGGCTGCGATTCAGTAATCTTCTACACAACCAGCCTTAGAGGCATAAGAAAGACATTCGAAGACTGCGGCAAGATTCGTTTTCTTCTGAACAGCTTCCGCATCCTATACTTTGAGAGAGACGTGTCGATGCACACGGAGTTTAAGGAAGAATTGTGGGACATCATGGGTGGGAAAGCAGTTCCGCCGAGGGTGTTCATTAAGGGGAGGTACATTGGTGGAGCTGAGCAAGTGTTGGGGTTACACGAGCAAGGAAAGCTCAAGAAGCTTCTTGAGGGAGTCCCAATTGATAGGTCTACTGGTCCGTGCGAAGGTTGCGGCGGTATGAAATTCGTGATGTGTTTTAAATGCAATGGGAGCCACAAGCTCATCGGCGAGGACTCTTCGGTGACTAAATGCTTGGAGTGCAACGAGAACGGCTTGATTATTTGCCCACTTTGCTGTTGAGAGAATTCATCTCATTTTCTGATCATTTTCCCCCTTGTGTGGTCCTCAGTTATATGTTTCATTGTAAAGCTCCTATAAATATACATCGGTTGGGTGCTCTTTCCCATCAGTTATCTTACACTAATCTTGTATGGGCATTGGGTGGTCTATGTTTGCTGAATATGGTCTGTATAATCTGAAGACAAATAAATCTTACTGGCTTTCACTACAAGCTCAAGCACTCTCCATTTGGCAAATGCACCTGAGAAAGCGTAATCGGTTTCGAAACAGGTAGGTGAAAATAGGAGCTTCCAACAGATGAGTCGAATAATTAGGAGATTTCTTTTTTCTTTTTTTGTTATTTGGCTATTATCGCAAGAGCCATCATCTATGATCTGCCATTAGATTCAAATCTGTCGAACTTCCTTTGCATATTGAAAGAAGATTTATCAATTAGAGATGGTAGACTGTCATCTTGCTTTACTTATTTCTTGACACACAACTTATTTCCCTTTGTTACTTTGGGACAGCAGCAAATCCTCAGTGACAAATTCACATCTAGATTAAAAGAGGAATCGCTGCTAAAAGATGTATAGTTGCACTCGAACTTCTGTCACAGTCGCAATTGTTTATACGAAGTCATTCGCTCCCGACATTGCAGTTCCTTTCCATAACGAAGGCTTTTTTTTTTTTACAGCAAGCACAAAGATGTAATTCCTGCCCCCGTTTGTGCTTCATTTTTTGTTGTTGTTGTTCTTATTGAATCTGAACTTAATGCTTGTGGCTTGCAGTCCCTTACTTTCAACAGGGCAATTCAGATTAGACGCTTATCAAAGAAAACATAATCTCCCACTTGCTGCAGCCTTGTACTCTATTCTCAGGTACTAATTCGATTACTATTGATGTCTTGTTTTGGTGCATCACCAATGTTCAGACAAGACCCTGAAGAGGTTCTTCATAGTTTTCACCCTACCAATCATATTTTGATTGATCACCGAAATCCTTTTGACACTGCCACTGCCACTTATTCTTATTCTTGTGATGCCGCATCTTCGAGCTCGTGCACATCCATCCAGCAACCTGTTCATCCTTTTGTTCCGAGGTTATCTTACCCTGCTAAATGTCGCTTTTCTTACAAAAACTTGGCGTTGGAGAGAGATCACTCAAAAGTTCACCAGGGCATTGAGTTCACAACTTATAGAGACTACAAACAGATCAATTCCAAAACCTTTTGATTATTTCAATCGAGTATACCGTGTGCTTTCGGGAATAGCATGTCACGACCTAAATTTTTCATACAATTTGAGCCTCAATGAATAAAATATCGATAGTTTGTTTGTACAAACAAAAAGGGCCTTGTCCCATATAGAAAAGAATTCAGTATGTGGGTCAATATATAAGTGGAACGGTAGCCTGTACAATATTTCCGTGTAGGTGCACGATTATTAGGCGCACTTACTGCACTCGCGGATCAGAATTGGCACTAATCAACATTTATTATTTTTTAATATGGGGAAACAACCCACTTTTAAATTAATTATGCAATTTTGTCCAATTTTGTCTAATTGAATATTTTATAAAGCAATTATTTCTAAGAATAAATTCACTATCAATCATCCTCATCCTAAGGTTTCTGATTGTGTAATCGGCCCTTATAATTGTCAGTATTTGCAAATTCGTCTGCTAATTTTGTTAAATTATAAATTTGCCCCTAAAGTTTCAAAACTATTTATTTTGACCTGGTTTGATTGCCTATAATTAATGTAACTTGGTAACCCACCAATTAACACTTCAAATCATAATATAACACGGTTAAAAGAGCCATTTCATCTCTGCAAATTTTACAAAACTGCATCTAAACATGTCAGAAATGATAAAATGCCACTTTTAGATTTAGTTTTACCATTTCTACAATTTTGTCATCCAAGATGCAACAAAATCTATTACTAATCATTCAAACATATTCTAAGAATGTAGAGAACTTTTTAATTCAAACCCATAAATCACAATAGCTCAACATGATATTCTCGAAATTGGTTTAAACGTAATATTATGATTTACACTAAATAAGCAAGTATCAACCAACCCAGTTAAAAAATGTTAAGTAAATCAATCTAACTTAATTTCTAGAGTTTTCATTTATTTTTAGTGAAAGACTTGAACAACCCAAAGTCTTAATCACCTTGTAGGATGCTTGATAGGTGGGATTAAAAACAAAACAAATTGGATGAATTGTGGAGCTTGGATGACGGATGAATTGGAACTTTGCTTGGGGTAAAAGATTGGAAGGGAAAACAAAAATGATTGAGCTTGAGGATGTGAGGATGGAGGTGCTCTTACATGAAGGAAGAGGGAAATGGTTTTTTTTTCAATCTTTTATCTTCTTCTTTTACTCTTTTTTTTTTAAGAACAGTTTTCAATAATAATGATATAAATTAAATAAAGGTAAAATAATAGATATAAAGCAACTAGGGTAAAAAATCAGGTCGTCCATGATATCACTTTTAGGGGGTTTGATTCGATGGCACAAATTAAGAGCATGTGGGGATTTAAGTGAGCGATAAGTGGCTTGATTGGGTGATTAAATTGAAGATGTTTATGTTCAAATGATATTTTACATTCCTATAAATAAATGAGGAACTCTGTGTCCGTTCTAAATGTAGATAAGTCAGAAAAATGTTTTGAAACCACCAAAATCACTAAAGAAATCTTAAGTCGGTGAACTACTATATGCTTTTTGGTCATATCGATCCTGCCCGATTAAACTATTCCGAAACATTTTTCACTTTCAACCTCCGATAACATCTTAGACGCTAATTTCTATTATTTATGCATATTGAAGTTAGTAAAATTCGACCCAAAAAAAAGTTCGTAAAATTTCTGACAAAAAAAAAAAGTAAGTAAAATTGTTGTACCAATTGATTTTTCTCAATTACAGCATATTCGGATTTTGTGAAAATCAATACATTCTACGTCCATATAAAGTTTGAAATGTTAATAAACCTTCAAATTATCTTTCATCGAGAAAATTACCAAAATAGTTCTAAATCTATTGCAATTGTGTCAATTTAATTATAAACTCTTTTTTTGCCAATTTAGTTCTAAATTTTTATTTATTTATGCCAATTCAATCCATTTGGCTAGTCGATGCTGACGTGGTGCGCCGACTGGCCAAAATAAGATTAATTTTTAATTTTTTTTCTAATTTTTAAATTAATTAATTAATTTTTTTTTATGTTTTTCTTCTTCCCCTTCTTGCTTACTGGTTGTGGCCAGTGAGGGTCACTGGAGCTCGCCGGCCACTGGGTGAGGGCCGCGGGCGAGGCCATGGCCACCTACGCCAGTGGCCGTGTCTCGCGATGGATTACGCTCATGTCGTCGCTTCATTACACCTCCATATCCAATCAAAATCCCAAGTAATTTAAGAACTAGGGTTTGGAAAAATCGTCATCGTGATGACGACTTTGACTTCGATGCGAATTTGGGGGGAGATTAGAGAGACTGTCAGAAGGCTAAGGGTTGAGGGTTCACTGCGACTCGTTGGCTACGGGCGAGGCCAAGGCCAGCCTCGCCAACCACAACCCGTAAGCAAGAAGGGGAAGAAGAAAAACAGAAAAAAGAAATTCAAAAATTCAAAAAATATTTAAAATTTAAAATATTATTATTTTAGCTGGCGGTGGCTGAATTGGCATAAATACAAAAGATTTAAGACTAAATTAACAAAAAAAAAAGGGTTTAGAATTGAATTTGCACAATTGCAATAAGTTTATGACTATTTGGTAATTTTACCATTTTCCATTAATTCTAACTCGCATTGACCTTTTCGACCCTTCAAATGATTTAACAATCAATAACAAAGTTACATACTGCAAAAGCTAACAAATCCACCGACGGCCGTCATTTGTCGAAGTTATCAAATAATTCATGTCCATAGTAATATTAGGAAATGAAGAAATTTATTAAAGACGTCCCGGGGCGGTAGGACAAGCTCTTGTAATCAGGCGAGTCTCTCATCTTTTCGATTGCAGGGACCGGATCAGCGCGTGTTTAGCCGCATCATCATTCGAAAGTTAGGAATGCTTTTCCCCCACCGCTTTTGAAGGCACTGCAAACAAAGCTTCGCTGCAGAGGGATGGGGATCCACATCCGACAAGTTTTTATGGCAAATCCATAGACCCAGTTGCGAACAGAGTATAAATCATCCAAATAAGGTTATGACTACCTCTTCTTTGTTTCTTCTGCATGTCAGTCAGGTCAGTGTGCCAAATCTTAGACAAACCCACGAACAGGATTCAAACAATTCGACCGAAAAACAAAAATCACCCCACCATTTGCACATTCCATCATTACTATCATAATGCCCAAAAAAA
>BCNH02000010.1:1866533-1968482 GCA_001662345.2 Metrosideros polymorpha var. glaberrima
GCGGGGATGGTCAGAAGTTCTCTATGGCAGAATTACAAATGGTGGGGGGTTGGTGGGTATATGCTCTTCCATGCGAGGATTCTTTTTGGCCCCATTTGAGCACAAAAGGGGAAACGATCGATTCTTGGGGTTTTAATAAATATAGCTTTACTCCTCGTCTTTGTGGGTATTTTGTGTATTTCACTTTTAATTGGGTGATTACCTAACGTGTCGCCGTCGTGTGGTATATTCTTCATAGAATACTTTCTTCGTAATGGACGGGCGCTTTTGGACTCGTGCGAGTCACGAGCATTCAAGAACATAAGCGTGCACGCGCGCACGTGCATCCATCGATAGAATTGGTATTGTGTCACTCATAGAGACCTTGCAGATTGAAACTATGTCGATCGCTACGCCCATGTTGTGACATCCAGATATCTTAATAGTTAACTTGTTGGATAAGCTAAAGCTTCTTGAGGAAGCCGCCTCCCTAATTTGTTAGATAAGTTACCCTATAGTTTATTGAAGAAGCCATCCCTTGACTTGTTAGAGAAGTTATCTTTTGTGGTTACATTCGCCAAAACTGGCAACCAACCAGTTTGCTATTTCCCCGTGACACCGTTGTTGAGTCTTGAGTGCAGTTCCTGTCGGGTCTAATTGGCGCAGTGTGCAATTTGATATTTTGAAGTGATTAACCTGTGCAGTTTGTTTAGCTCCGTGGCTTCATGGGCTACGATTTAATGGGGTATGTAGATAGAACCATAGTGTGTCCGTCCAACACCATTACTATCGATTTGCACCATTATTATTGATGGCCAAACTACTCCAATCCATCTTATTCTCATTGGGCTATTGCTTTATACAATCATAGCTTCCACTTCGAACTCAATCGTGCTTCTCATTGCCTTCGCCAAACAGCATGTGAGGCTTGGAACAAACTTTCACATCTCTTTGCCAACAAGATATGTTTGTGCTTCATGACTTTCAAGGAGCGTTTAATCCTCTCCCAAAACGTGACACTTGATCCGTATCTGAGTATTTACAAGTCCTCAAAGGACTTGCTAATGAACTGGCCATCATCGGTTTTTCCCTATAGTGATGATGATTTAATAATACATGTTTTAAATGGGCTCAACTTCGATTTCAAGGAAATTTCTGTGGCCATCCTTCAAGTAACTCCATGATAAACTTGTTGACTTCGAGCAATATCCAAAAAGGGAAGAGAGTCCGGGTGAATCGACTCTTGTCACTGCAAATCTTGCCAAGAGAGTTTCTCACGAGAACACCAATGAGCACCTCATTTTGAATTGAGACTCGAACTCCTTCTAGTCAACTCGACAATCTCACTGGCGAAGGAGCAACAATTATGATCGTAATCAGCCCATTCAAAAAGCACGAGTCCGGTGCCAACTTTGTGAACGGGTGGGCCACTCAACCAAGCAATGCTATCATGCCAAGCAGTATTTTCTCCAATAAAAGGTTCCAAATTATCATAATTAGTGGACCTTATCGCGCTTGTTTTGTCCTTTTTTCGTTTATAAAAAATTTGGTTTTTTTTCTTTTTTCGAAAATGTAATCACCGACCTTTTACTGTTCTTGCATCCAGCTTACGAAGTATACACTATTTTGAAACCCGACTGCCATGATGCAGCATGACGAGCACGTCGGGCTATATTTAGTTCCTGGGGATAAGACTTTCAGACAGAGATCGAGGAGAGACCCAGAATGGTTGAACCGCTCATAAAGTGAAACGTGGAGCTTTAATGCATGTCATGCAATGGTTCGAAAAACAAAATCTCACTCCCTTGCCCCGTCCTCCTTCCTCACAGTCCCGCAGGAAGATTTCTGAGGAAAATGTTGCTGGTAAGCATTCGTGTAGCTTCACCCACTATTTTTTTTCTGTGCGTAGCTGATGACGATGGTGATTTCTTGCTTTGAGCGGTGAAGAGGGAAGATGGTCTCGTTTTATCCCGAAGTCTTTGCCTTGAAAGTTCTTATCTTTTCTTACTAGTGTGACCTGCAAGTTTTCAAGCTTGAAGTGATTGGCAAGTAGAGGCACGACCAAAAAGATCATTGCCTAAACGCACAGCAGAATGTTCGCTCGGTCCGTACAAATAAGCTGATCGGCTAATGGATTTTTCTTTTGCACATGGATTTGCTAAAGGTCAAGCTCAAGCCTCAAGCTACTTTTCTGAAGCATTGCCCGACGGAAGCGTGCTTTAGCTTTCTTGCTCATGCGACTGCTCTTGTATTTTAGCATTATTTGTTTCAGATCATGCATTGGGCATATGATCAATAGGAGCAGATATTTCTTCGAACATGCTCAAATTGATGATCAACTCTCGGTACAATGCTCTTGCATGAATGTCAATGATTGAATTGCTTCTACATAGTAGTTGCCACTGCCTTGTTCTATCTTCACTAAACCGTTACATGATGTCCTAGAACAGTAGCACAGAAAAGAAAGGCAGCTTTAGCTTCACCGCCGTTCGTTCTGAAGACGCTCCTTATAACTGAAAGCAGTAATAAACTCTGTTTCTGAGCTCTCTTTCTCTGAGAATTAGTTGCAGCAACCCCGGTTGGTGATATAACAAGTCCTAATGAAGCTAAAACTTTTCTTTTCTTTTCCTTTTTTGGTGCTGCAAAGTTTAGGCGTTCACAGCTAGCTGAAGCTTTTAGCTGTGATGAAGCTAAAGCAGTTGCTTGCTAGTCATGGACACTTTCTAAAGACTCTTGCTCTCACGTCTTACAGCAGTTTCTGAGAAGAGAGATCAAATGACCTTGAAAGCCCTGATTCCAGGTGACTACTGCACCGAAGATCGATCACAATTTTACTCTCCCGTCTTTTTTCATTTAATCCTCGGAGTAGTCTCTGATGAATACGAGGTGTGATCGGCTTTTGTAGTTCATTCGGGCATCAGAACTTCTTCCTGACAAAGTAGCACGCCCACACAGATATTCTTCTGCTGAATGAATGAAAGTAAGCCAAAAATAATTGGCCACAACAAACCAGACAGGAAATAGAAAGCAAATGATATGCTACAAGAGCTGTGTGATCCATCTCCATTTGAGAGATGGCTCGAAAAGCTGAATCTAAAAATGTTAAGCGCCACATATGGATTGCAGAGTCTTACTTGAAATCCCCACCTTCGTATCTTATACAGCTTTAACCAAGATCAAACTCTTCTCCAAAAGAGACAAAGTCGATGGGAAATTCACATTGGATTTTGTCACCCAAATACTAAACTAATTCACTTAAGTAAAAAATGAAGTCCAAATTCAAGTTATCTCAAAAGCTGTATGACAAGTACATATTTGGAACTCATTTTCAAAAGAGGAAATCATTTTTCCCTATCTTTCCTCCCTCTACTCCTTCACATTCATTTTCCTTTTATTTATTTTTCTTTTTTATTTATTTTTAATTTTCGATTTATTATTTTTTTCTCTTCTTCTCTCTCTCTAGAGTATGAAGATGACCGCCTCCACTACCGTAACCGTCTTCATCCCGCTCCTCCTCCTCCTCCTCCAAGCGGCCGCCGCTTTCACCGTCACCTCCGCCTCCACCTCTGCTGCTCCTCCTCCTCTTCCAAAGGCCGGTGACCTCAAGCGAGGCCAGATCCAACGAGCTCAAAGTCGCTTGACAAGTCTCGAGCGAGCCCTCTCCAAAGACTGGCTACCACTAGCGAGGCCTTGCCAGAGGCCGGCAACCTCGAGTAAGGCCAGATCTGGCAAGCTCAAGGTCCCCTGGCAAACCTCGAGCGAGGCCTCACCTCGCCAGAGGCCAACGACCATGAGCGAGGCCAGATTCAGCGAGCTCAAGGTCGCCTAGTGAGTCTCGAGCTCGCCTGAAGCCCGCGACCTCGTGTGAGGCCAAATCCGTCAAGTGCGAGGTCGCCCTGGCGAGTCTTAAGCTCACTGGCTGGCGATCGACCAAGAAGAAGCAAAATAAAAAGAAAGAAAAGAATAAACATAACAGAAAAGAATAAAAAATATAAATAAAAAAATTGAATTTTTTGATAATTTTTTTCAAGAAAATAAAATCCGATTTTCCATATCAAACAATGTTTTCCAGTTTATTTTCAGGATTTAGCCAAACACCGAAAAATACATTCATTTTTCGGGGAAGATTACTTTCTGGAAAACATTTTCCAGAGGCGCCGCATTTTCCATAAAACAAATGGAATCACCACAGGTTTACAGTGGGCCCATCATGTTTAAGACATTTGTACCTTTAAAAGTCTGGACTTGGGGCCATCCTTCATGCCAAGAGCTAGCTGGGAGCGGAACAAAAGTAGAAGTACCAAAGTGAAGGCCAGATAAAACAATTTTTTGACAGATCAAAATCTCTCGGACAGGGGCTGATTGAAGAGGCTGACAATTGATGCTTTTGACTTGCCTTTCTGCACAAAGGCGAGAAAGGCGAGGAGTGGAGAAAACGTCGCGCATCGTGTAAGAGCTGTTACAGAGTCGATGTTGGCTGGTCGCTTCGGAGAAGGTATGATAGATGATTTGTTCAAGAAGTGTGAGATGCGTGTGGGAGAGCATCCGACCACGGAGAAGACAATGCGCGTCAACATTCTCGTTTCCATGACATGGAAAGCACAGCATCCAGACCCCGAATACAAGATAGGATCTGTTATAATGAGCTCGTGGTAAAAATAAAAAATAAAAACTTGCTTTAGATGTAAATTGTAATAAATACCTTATGTCAGCACAACCACAAGGACCTGGCACCAGAGTCAGTGGCTAAAACAAAGGAAAACAGGTCACAGTGTTTCGCAGTGTGCATTTCAACAAGTACTGAAATTCCCAATTCTGATACAACAACGTTCATGCTTTCTGTCAACTCATCCACATACACTATTCGAAGAGGAAATAAACGATTCCCATAAATGACAAAATTGAGACTACTGCAAAGCCAAAGCTGCTGAAATTATTTGAAGCATCTTCATCAACCAAACCATTCATAATGCAAATCAGCAACAGTACACATTTTACACCTCCATATGGCAGGGCACCTTTACTACCAGGGAGGTTTCTTTGAGAAATTCGAATCATGGCAAAACCTGTCAAATGGATCTGCAAGATGAGAGAACTTATTACAATATTGTAGCACCAGACGACCACATATTGTTTTAGGAGCATCAGGGTATAAAAAAAGAAGGCATTCTCAGTTGTCTCTGAGAGTAGAGTACAGGATGGCACCATCGGCCCAAATGTAACTGCATTCTTCATTCTTTAGGGCTTATGAGTTATGACCATGGACAGTGGGAAGCTGTCCTTTTATGAGGGGAAACTCATTCAGTTTATATTTTGCAAAGGCAATCTTAATAGGATAATATGGCATCTGATAGTGTAGACAAATGGTTGATATTGGGATAAGATAATATTTCTTCATTTCATCACCTTTAGCAGCCACTTAACTGATAAGTGGAAATTTTCAGCAATTAAAGCTGGCCATCACATACATCATATCTATCAATATAAGGCCAACCACTAGTGAGCAAAATACAAGTCCGATGCCTTTTTGTATAAGAGATAGGCAAAGGGATCCTTTACTAAAGAACTCAATCGACAGCCTCACTGCCTACCCCAAATTCCCACCACAAAAACAAAGGAGGAAGACCAGCAAATGTACCATATAACATTTAATAAGACCAGTATCAAGAGTTTTATTCAAACCAACCTAAGGAAGCTTGGAGCAATAACGAGAGTCTCTGCAATTGCACTGTTTTCCTGCCTTGTCATAAAAAGTCAAATCTTCTCAAGCTGTAGATCGAGTAGAACAATAAAGCATAAGGATGCCAAGACACAATATGCCAACAACAGAAGATTTTATTGACAGACTGAAGACAATGCGAATAAAGCTAAACAGGAACATTTTGGAGTACCTCCCAGGTCCAGTTGACAAGAAAGTTGTTCATGTCAATACAGCGTAAGTTACAATTTCCAAAAAACTTCAAGGCAACTTTATCATTGTACATAAAAGTGAACTTTCATGCCAGAAAATAAAATTGGACTTTAACATGAGAAAATCTTTTTAAAAAAAAAAACTGTCCTTTCCAATGACAAATTATGAGTTCTATGTCTTTCCTATCAAATAAAATTTTTAACAAGCTGAACCTAAGAACTACCTTTGAACATTCAAATCACAAATGTCATTGTATTTTCAAAGAATATTAAACTCTATTTCTCCGCATAATTTCAAAAAGTAATACATAACTTCTGTTAAACAATATGAAGATATTTCCAAGTAGATCTTAAACATCTAAATTCTGAACAGCAAGATAAAGGTAAAACAAACAATCAAGTGTGACTGGCTGCAAGAAGCAAATCAACATTAGCCAAATAAAATGCTTTGCTAAATCTGTTGTGGTGCAGGACAAAGCAAAATGAATAAGCAATAACATCAAACATATATCTTGCATGTATTGCATATGCTCTCCCAAGTACACAGCACAAATAACCCAAACCAAAACTTTAGGTACCTGATACGCAATTACATCTCAGATATTGCCTTGAAGCCCTCTTTTTCAAGAGTTTTAGCTATGGAGATGTCACCTGTCTTCACAATCTTTCCATTCTCCTGGTTAACCAAGCAAAGAAGTGAGGACATTGTGAACCAATATTTTACAGCCGACAAAGATTTCAACACATCTTGACAATTATATGTCCTAAGTTCATATACCGCCAGACAAATCTACAATAATCATATCATTCCTATTTCAAGTATAACAAAGTCAGTGACAGAGGAGTCACATGACAGGGAGTTAAAGAATACTTTTGAACAAACAAAAGCAAATTACCAGAAATCTTTCATTCGTTTTGGCACCAAGGGGATGCCTAACAGATTCTTCAGACTTTTTACCTGAAGAGACATTCCTTTTTCTTTTTCTTTTTCTTTTTTTGTTTGTTGGGGGTGGGGGGTTGCTTCAAAAGACGCTGCATAATCCTCAATGTTTTTCCTGAGCAAAATCTTTCATCTCCCACACAGTATGCGTATGCATAAGTGTTCATCTTTCTTTCCTTTCGTCTCAAACGAGACGAGCAGAAAAATTGACTATATATTGGTTCCTCCATAAATTGAACCAAGTTGTAGCCTTGTAGGAAAGAGAAAAGGAAGGCCTCGCATAATTGAGTTGGCTTTTCACCATCGTTGAATTACCTGAGTTTTACCTTTCCAATTCAAGGTCACTATTCCCTTGACAAGAGCAATCATTGCTTCAATAAAGTCATTTGTTAAAAGAATTGTGCGCACGCACGACTTATTAACAAAGCTACCTCAACCTTTTTTTTCACATGAGAATTATCGTGCCAACCTTGATGTTGGAAAAAGTATAGCTATTCAAACATTGACACACAACTTGGAAAATTAAGCGTCATCAAATCCTGTCAAGGAACATGCTATTTACTTCTCGCGAATGCATTATCAGAAAGGAAAAAATGTTGAACTAGTGTGAAGGACGAAAAAAAAAAAATTTGAACTTACCATTACATGGATATATCTAGGTTCTATGAACTCCAGGAGTCTTAAATAATGAGTGATCATCAAAACAGAATTCTTAGGAGTCAAATATCCATTTACTGCTTTTGCCACATCTCGAAGTGCATCAACATCCAACCCAGAATCAATTTCATCCAATATAGCCAATTCTGCCCCAAGAACCTGCAAAGGTGTGCAGATGCATCTCACGAAATTAACCAGGAAGGCTTGCAAATAAGATGGGAGAGAGAGAGAGAGAGAGAGAGAGAGAGAGAGAGAGAGAGGGAGGGAGGGAGGGAGGGAGAGAGAGAGGAAGAGAGAGGCTACATATTCCTTTGGAGAGACATATACAGAGCATATTCTTTATGTTTTAGTTATCTGCATGCTAGATAGTGTATAGGTGGTCTATATGAAACCCATTATCAATGTGACCCATTTTACATATCTATAATATGCTTCTGCTTTAAATGTGAGAATAAAATAAAATACAGAAAAACCCACCGCAAGTTGTAAAATTTCGTTCCGCTTTCTCTCTCCACCACTAAATCCTTCATTGACATTTCTGTTCAGGAAGTCTGCCTTCATGTTCAGAAGATCAAGTTTTGGATATACATAAGCCCAAAACTGCAAGAATGAATTATCGTCAGAACAAACATCAACCAACATCCTTGGTCTTTTTCTAATGTAACAACCATCAAAAGTCACATAGCAGAATTTCATGTAAAGGTAGAAACAAGCTAGACAAGTAAATCAACCTTAGCTTCTGGGACTGCTCGCATTTCCTTTTTGAGAAGTAAACACAGTCCAAGAAGTACAAGTATATATAAATCCAGGAAGCTAATTACTAACCAAAATGAAGACACATGGGGGTGCATAGACTATCCAGTTGTAACGGCACAACCAAAAAGATATCCAGCATATTTAGCAAAGCAGATGAACTTAGTATGCAATAAACATTAATGCAACAAAAGCTAGGCACACTCTTTCTCAGGCACTTCAATTACCATGGGCAGCAACTCAAAAGTCATTTTAACAAAGAGAAGTGGAGAAATCTCAGCAACGAAATAAATGCATGATACAAATGGGAAGAGAGTAATCACATGAATGGAAGACTGACTAAACTATTTGCATAATACAAGCGAAAAATAGATGTTCTAAGATACAATTGTACACCTCAATTGGACTAAGCTCAGGCTGATTAAGCTTTCTTCTTCGAGCATTGTATGCCATGTTGAGAAAATCAGCATTGCTGACACCTGGTATTTCAACTGGTGACTGGAAGCTCATAAATAGCCCAGCAAGTGACCGTTCCTCAGGTTCCATGTCAAGCAAATTCTCACCCTTAAACATCATGCTGCCGCCAGTTACTTCATAATCTGGATGCCCAACAAGAACCTGCACTTTGGTAAGTTCACTAAGTAATTTCCAGGCCCGCAGAAGAGATAGGTTAACTTCAATTCGAAAAAGCATGATGTATCTGAAGTAGCACACTGACAATAATAACAAGTAATTGTCGAGCCAGCCAGTCTTCCAGAAGGTGAAAAGCTAAGCATAGTAAAAGGAACCTTCTATAAAGAAAAGACACCAGCATAACATCACTAAAAATGTCCACAGCACCATCTTCTGGTAAGCAGTTAGATAATTTGGCTGACAGCAAATTTGTTGCCAAGTATCAGGCAATCAGCATTTTCAATACTATAAATATAATAAGATGTGACCCCAGCTAAACAAAAAAAAGAAGCTGTAAAAGATCCTCTTGATCAGGCACAGAGATAAATTAGAAAATTTCTTAATCTAATAGGCGCATTTTGTAAATCAATCATATGGTATTTTTCCATGAATGTTCCACCCATCAGCATATAATGCCTTTCATGTTTAGGGACCCGGGAAAACAACTTTCAGATTCTGGCCATGCATTATCGGTCTAATACATCAATGCCCGACCCGTTAATCACACAAATAACCAACCTTTGCGAATGTGCTCTTCCCAGAACCATTCTTCCCCATTACCGCATGGACCTAAAAGAACAGCTCAATCAATGTCAGAAATTTATAAACATCTACGAGCGAAATGCGGAATTGAAAGTAAACACAAACTCACGTGTGGCAATCTAATCGACTCGCAGATGCTAAGTAAAGAGCATAGAAGAGCGTGCACACTTAACATATCAACACATTTCCAAAAGAGAGAAAACCAAACAACCCCGTTTATTGCACTCAATAAGCGTGACACTATCCCAGAAACCAAAAATGATTGAAAACAAGTCCCCCGAAGCTGAAAGAATTCTCAATTGACACAATAAAAAGCAAAGAGCAGACAACATAAGCTCATGAAAACCACAGTAAAATCGAATTTTTCCAAAGAAGAGCTCATCACGGTGCCATCACTAACTACGAATTCCACCAACTACAAGCTCCGTCGACAACTAGTTCAAACCAATTACGTCCAGCTAAACGGTCGAAGCTCAAACTCAAAACAGCGGAACGCCTGAACCGACCTCTCCCTCGTAGATGGTGAGGTTAACGCCCTTGAGAATCTCCTGCCCCGTCTCGGCAATCGCGGCCGTCAAGTCCCTGACCTCGAGCAGGAGCTCCCTGTCCCCGCTCCCGACGGGCGTCGCCGAGCGGTCCACGGTCGAGAGGGCGGCTCTGACGGCGGCGCATCGCGAGGCGATCGGTACCGAGCGGAGAGAGACGGAGTGGAGGGTCGGGAGCTTGGAAGGGAGGGAAGAGGAGGACAGAGGTTGGATTCTACAGGAAGGAGGAGGGAGAGCGCAGCGGTTGCGGAGGGAGGCCGCCATGGGAGGTCGGGCGGTGGAGAGGGAGGGTGCTGAAGCCATTGAAGCCGCTTTCTAGCCTCCTCTTGACTTATTGCTGGAGCCGGAGAGCTAAAATGAACCGTTCTACCTACAACTGCTTTCTCGTCCAAAAATAAAAATAAAAATAAAAAAACCCAAACGTGCTTTGCCTCTTTATTTTTCCCTTTTCCTTTTTTAGGGAAAATTTATTATTTTTAAAATAAATTGATTTTTTTAACTTTGATTTGACTGTTGCTTAACGTTAAACACCTCATTCATTATCGAAGAAAAAAACTTAGAGCACCCTTACACTTTCGAAATTACATACATTTGTGAACTTAAGGTATAATGACTTTATATGCAAATCTCGTGATTTTTCAGACCAAGCCTCACATACATACATACATACATACATACATATATATATATATATAAACATTAGCCAAACCAGTCCTAAAAAGAAAAAAAGAGAAGAAACCTAACAATTTGCACTTCCGACAAAAATTACACTACCTTTTAAACATCCAAAAAAATCTCAATATTTTGCACTAGGACGAAAATAACACGACTTATTGGACATCAAGAAAAAAAGTTATAATATTTCACAAATGGAATAAGACCGACGCCCATTACGAGTTCCGTTCGGTCTTGCCATTAATTACTGCACGTTATCCTACTTAGCTTACTAGGTAGATGTGCACGATCAACCACATCAATCAAATCTGACCAAAAACAAAAGAAGGACCGCATCAACCAACACAAAGTTCTTTCTTAGCGAATAATGTTTATAATCTTTGTTTATCAAGTTTCTCGTATTTTATCTGGAAAGCAAGGTCGCTTTCGTTATGGTTAATGTGGTACACTGTGCAAACGTTGACAAAGTGACCCACGTCGGATGACGTGTGATGATTTTGATGGTGAGAATGGACAGAATGTATTGTTTTTGTTCAAAATGTAAAATATTGAGCTCTTCCGTGAACTGGCTATTTATTAAGGTTGATGACTTATCCGTAGAATTTTCACAATTTTTTGAACAATTCTGATTTTTTATTTAACTGTCGCCGTAATGTGGAGCACCTTATGTGTTTGCATTGA
Source organism: Metrosideros polymorpha var. glaberrima (assembly GCA_001662345.2). Lineage (NCBI taxonomy): Eukaryota > Viridiplantae > Streptophyta > Magnoliopsida > Myrtales > Myrtaceae > Metrosideros > Metrosideros polymorpha. Next base: position 1,877,889 of record BCNH02000010.1, read on the forward strand.
ATAAAATTGGTGTTATTCTATGTCATGACACGGTGAAATCTATGTATTAAAAATTATATTAAAAAAAATGGCCACGTCAAACGGCTGAAGTCCACGTCATCAATTTTCAGTCTAAATTGATCGGATGAATTGAATTAATACTAATGTAAAAATGTTTAGGACTAAATTAATTTATTTGAAAGATTTATTATTGAATTGATATTAATGCAATCGGTTTAGGACGTTTTTGGCATTATTTTCATGAAAATGTCCACGATGATTGTTCATTGTACTTCTAATTCAGGTGCCTCCTGGCGAAATCTTTGGTCCGATTCAGGTGCCTATCCAGATTTTGGAATTCGCTGCTCACCTCGACCTCTTTCGTCGAAGCCTATCGCGATCGATCGTTGAGATTCGGCAACAAGTATCTTCTCAAGTACAATAGCAACGATTCCTCAAGGGTAGGGATATATGATTTGGGCAGTCATTTATTCTCTGATCTCGATCCTTCGTTTAATCTGAATAATGATACATATGAGCTAGTGGGTTCATCTAATGGGATCGTCTATTTATCCACCTACGATGAAAACGACTATACTCGTTCAAAGATATTTCTTTGGAACCCATCAACCAACGAGCAGAGACGCTTTCCTCAACCCCACTTTTTCGTGTCGGAACTGATTGGTTTCGGGTTCGATCCCTCGTCTAGCAATGGCCATCTCAGCGATTTCAAGGTGGTCAATATAAGAACAGAATGTGGGTTTCTCATGGGCCGCTGCCTGCAGGTGGAGGTTTATAGCCTAAGGCGAAATTCGTGGAAGCGGATCAGCAATGCATTCCCTTGCGGGATTGATCCCAAGTGCTTGGGCAATCAAGTGGTCTTCAGCAATTTTGTGTGTTGGTCGTACCAATACGACCGGTCGTTGGTCCTGTTCGATCTAGCTAAGGAGGTTTTCCATCGCATGGTCCTGCCACATTCGATGCGTGCGGTGACCGAACACGTATCCTTGTTGGATGGACGTTTGTCCCTGATTGCATGGAAGCCATCGTGTCACAGTCACGAGGTGTGGATCATGAAAGAATTTGGCGCCGTCGAGCCCTGGACCAAGTTGTACTCAATCAATCTATCTTCAACTTCGGGCGCCATTTCGCGATACTCGCCGCTAGGATTCGCAGGATCTCAAGGCATTCTCTTCGTCAAGAACTCCTCTTCCGGTCAGCATGTGGTGTCCTACGACGTAGAGACAGCACGGTTCGAAGAACTCGAAGTGGATTCAGTCCAGAGCTGTCGGTTGGTTACCTACACACAGAGCTTGGTTTCTCTTGTGAACGCTCAGACAACTAAAATTTGAAATTTATGTGTATTTCTTGATGAATTAGAATACCATTACTTGACGGATTAATGGGGCAAACTCTCATGTGAATAACTTCGTCAAAGTGGCATGAGAAAAGGAGTGAAGTGCAATCCAAGAATCACTTCCCTCTCTCATTGTTTCAGAGAGGGCAAGAACGAATATCATTTTGTCCATGTCCAAAAGCAACCGAAAAAGAAGAATCAATGAATCCTTCAGCAATGAGCCAGATAGGATGGTGCGTGGCGATTTGACGGCGAAAATGAGCGAAATTTGTGGCTGGGGGTTATTTTTGGGAAAATTACTAAAAAAAAAGTCCTAAATTTATTATATTTTTATCAATTCAGTCATAAACCTTTTGATTATGTCAATTGAATCCTAAATATTTTCACGTTTTGCCAATTGAGTCCATCCGACTAATTTTGGCCGAAAATCACTAACGTGGATGCAGCCGTTCTACATAATACAATCGACGCTTAAACAAATTTTTTTTCGATTTTTTATTATTTTCCTTTTTTTTACTATGGTTGGTGAGGATTGCTGGGCCCTCACGGATCACAGGCAAGGGTCGGTCGACCTTGCTGGCAACAGGAGAGGGTCGCGGCCCTTACCCATGATCAGCAGGGCCACAACCATCGCAGCTACGGGCGAGGCTACGTCGCTTGTCATCGTGATGGCCTCACCCATTGGGTGAATTGACAAATGTTTAGGACTCAATTGACACAATTAAAAGTTTATGACTGAATTAGTAAAAGTGCAATAAATTTATGATTTTTTGGACAATTTTCCTGTTATTTTTTCCTATGAGTGAAAGGTCGAATTTTTCTTTGGACCGTTTGAAATGTCATATTTTTGCATCGGGTACAAAAGGTTGGACTTTTTTTTTTTTTTTGGAATGTTTAAAATGTTGTATTATTTTTGTCCCAATTTATAAAACGTGGAGCGTTTTTGTGAATTGGCCATTTGAGGTTAATGAATTTAAGTAAGATTGTCATAACTTTTAAAGATTTTTTATTTTTGATTCGATCATCGCATGATGCAAACACCTTGTATGGTTGAAATCATTTTGATACTAAAAATTAAGGTCGTTGAAATTATGTAAAACTTTTTATACTTTTCGATACTCATAATTTCTCTTTTTTTTAAGGCGAATATACTTCGACTCGCCATGAGTTGCCTAGAATGTATGCATGCAATTTTGGAGAGAGATAGATCAGTCGAGACATGCATAAATGAATTCAAAAATAAAAAAGAAAACTTTTCGCATCGTGTCCACACCTAATTTCGTCATTATTTACTTACCTCGAAGATGTCTTTGCAAGGCAAGACGTGGCAAGTAATCATGCAAACGATAATATTAGGGCAATAACTCCAACAAAGAACCCCTACATAGGCCAAAAATTTTACGTTGTTTCCGATTGATTCATCACAAATTTTATATTGAACTTGTGAGCAATTCCAGAATTGAAAAGACAGAAGAGATGCTTTGCAAGGGCAGGCCTTCCTCAGATGAAATATCAATGGAGATCCTGTTGCGCATTTTGGCGAAATCTTTGGTCCGATTTAGGTGCATATATAAATCTTGGAATTCGCTGCTCATCTTTACCTCTTTCATTAAAATGTGTCGCAATCGATCGTTCAAATCAAGTACAATAGCAGCGATTCCTCGAGAGTAGAGATATGACTTGGGTAGACATTTATTCTCTATTCTCGATCCTTCATTTGATTTAAATAAAGATAAATACGAACTAATGGGTTCATCTAATGGAATTGTCTATTTATCCACCTATGATTAAAAAAAAAAGACTTTACTCAATCAAAGATATTTCCTTTGGAACCCATTGTCGAACAAGCGGAGAGAGCTTCCTCAACCCCACTTTTTAGGAGAAAAGTACTAATAAAATCCTAAGCCTTTCACTTAGATCAATTGAATTCTCAATCTTTTCATATTGGTACCAATTTAATCAATTCGGCCAATTTAGGTCAGAAATTGCTAACGTGAACGTTGGCCATAATATGAGGCATAATTTACGTTGACGTAGACAATCTTTTTAATTTTTAAATATTGTTTTCAATTTTTTATTAATTTTTCAACTTCAGGCGGCCTTCTGCAATATTCACCACTTGGAATTGCAGGCTCTCAAGGCATTTTCTTCATCAAGACCTCATTTTTCGGTCTGCATCTGGTGTCCTACAACATAGAGACAGCACATTCGAAGACTTCGAAGTCGAAGTCGAAGTCGATTCAGTCCGGAGCCGTCGGTCGGTTTCCGACGCAGAGAGCTTGGTTTCTCTCGTGAACACTCAACTCCTTCTTTATAATTAGTATACGTATGTATTGATGAATTAGAATTACGTACTTGACCGATTAATGTGGCAAACTCCCGTCTGGATAACTTCCTCAAAGGGGCGGGAGAAGGAGTGAAGGCCAATCCAAGAATTACTTCCTCTCTCATTGTTTCAGAGAGGGCAAAACCAACATGCTTTGTCCACGTCCAAAAGCAATAGAAAAGGAACAAGAATCAATGAATCCACGAACGATAAACCACAAACACACCCACCACCTCAAAAAGCCTCCTTGTCTTGCAAAACCAGACACAGTTTCAAACCCACGAAGAAGGTAGAGAGAGAGAGAGAGAGAGAGAGAGAATAGCTGCGAGATCAAGAGCAGGACGATCACCCAACTCTTCATCCTCACGACCACAGGAGATGATGGATCGGGCCAGTTATGAAGACATAGAACCGAAGTCAGCAGAATGGAAAGAAGAAAAAACGGCTCATGTTTTGAATGTCCATCTTCCAGGTACGTATGAACTTTTATGATGCATGATTCACATATTGATGTAAGAAAAAAAGAGACTTCTTCATATGGCGAAGCATGAATTCTTGCACGTCATCTTTGGATGTCGCAGGTTTCGTTAAGGAGCAAATCAAGGTGACCTACGACGACAACTTGCGCTCCTTCAATGTCCGAGGAGACCGTCCTCTCGGGGACAACAGGTTCGGCCGTCTCAAAGTGGATTTCACCGTCCCGGACAACTGCAAGATGAAGGACACGCAGGGCAAGTTCCAGGATGAGGTGCTCACGATCACAATACCAAAGGAATACATGTCACCATTCTTTGCTCCCAAAGAAACCACCACAACAACACAATCGCCACCGGAAAAAGCCCCGAGCATCGCTCAAAAGCCTCCGGTGATCGGTGAGCCACCAAAAGTACCCCCACAAATGCCACCACCTGAATCCGCTTCGTCCTCCACCACCAAACAACCAGAAAGAAAATCAGATTATGAGAAATTGGAGTCTCCAAAGGGCGAACCGACGGAGAAATATATCGACCCTAAAGCAGCCGAGAGGCCTGGCGAGAGAGTCCCGGGTAAGGGAAAAGAAACATTGGATGTGCCAAGCATGTCGTTGGAGAAGGAAATGAAGAGGGCCAATGGCGCTTATGTTGCAGGTTTTGATGGCAAAGAGATGAGGAGACTCAAAAAATCAGATTTGGTCAAATCAAAAGCAGGAGGGAGTAAGAGCGGTGTTGATGAAGCAGCGAAGCAGTTGATTGTGAATGTGGGTGCGGCAGCTGTTGTGCTTGTGGCACTTGGGGTTTATGTTGGTTACAACTTTGCTTGTCCTAGGTCAGCAAAAGACTAATCTGCCTTAGGATCATGTCTGAATAAATGTTCACCACATAGTTATGGGTGTGAAATAATATTAGGGGCAGTGAAAGTATATACACATGTGTGCTTCTTCAAATGAATATTATGTAGTACCTTGAATACACTACTCTAGTGAATGCTGGATTGTAGGATCCTATATGTCTTGGCTATGATTTATTTAGATATCTCACTTCTGTTCATTCTTGCCCGGAAGCAATTGAATTCGTGATGAATTCCATTTGTGCTCATGCATTCCTCAGTTTGTGTAGCGTTATCCGTGTCTTGTTTGTTATCGGTCCATCCATGTTGTCTCGTGTTTAAAGATGCATGACAGTAGTAGCTCATGATATATAATCTCAGACACGTGTCGGGATTGGAGTGCTAATAACTCTAGTATCAAGACTGCAACTCTTTTCACGCAGACACATTAGCGGTACGGGATCATACAAAACCTCAATCTAATATTTTTGTTCATTTCACTAGTGTTAGCAATGGAGAATCAATCAGTGAGCTGCTGCTGCTGAGTAGCAAGATACAGCAAGCACTATAGAACTGTGAAGCTCATGTTCAACATACATACAGACTGAGGTCACAAGAATCCACCCTTTCTCAATCAAATGAATCTTATTTTGTGGAAGGAGAGAGACAGAGGACCTAGATAGCAACCGCAATGGTGACAGTTGAGGACCAATGGGGAGACCAAACCTTTGTAAAGTCACTGAAAACCTCATCATATGATTTTGTCTTCATCTTTCTCGTGATACCCTGTGACCCCCCACACAGCTGTCCTTTACCCTGGAGACTATGAAATTTTTCATTTTTTGTCATATCCTAACGTGAGACCTTTTATTTTATTATTCTCATTGCAATTGGACGACAACAAGGATAACTATGGTCACGTTGAATTATAATGTGGATTCGGTGACCCAACAGTTATGCTTTCCCATATCAATTAAATTATGTTTATATTGATTTTATTGTTTGGTTGTTGTTGGCATGATGATGAACAGAAGAAATTACCGATCCATATAATTCCTTGTACTTTATCTGCTGCAATTTTTTTCCTTCAACCAAGTGGGCAATAAGTTAATACATTCTGATATAATTTCTGGCCTATCATACTCTGTCATTGATATGTCACATGTGATACTGAAGGTACCACAGAAAACAGAACATCCCAACCACATGTTCATGGGATATGAATCATATAGAACACCTTGCCAATCTCAAGAAACGATTAGGTCCAAGCTTTTCGACTATTGCAAAGATCCCGACACAAAACAATTTACATGCAATTGGTAAAGTTTAATTAGCAATCTCCAGTTTCTAAGCTGAAAATTTCATGCCATGAGAACAGCCATCTTAATGTTGGAAGTTAACCAATCAAGCCATCTTATGTGTCCAAGCAGTTATTCTCCTCCGATGCAGATCAGACCCCCTTTAATCCTCTGAAAACATTGGGAATCTCAAAATACTGTGGTAACTTTTCATCTGGTGTAATGTGCCAGTTTCTGACATCAATACAGACCCAAAAAATTTGAAAAGAGCAAAAGAAAAACTGTCCTCGCCCCTCTATATACTCGTGCACCGTCCTTCACATCAGATACATCTGCTGTGAGATTTTGCCCACGACTGCAGAATCTGGTTTGTTTATTGCTCAATGAGTTTTCACGGCTCCAAAAAGAAAAAGTCCAGATTAGGTCTTGCAATAAATTTTGTTTATCGAGATGCTGTGCTCGGCATTTGTCTTGTCCGGTGGAGGAACATGGCTTCCTTTTGTCCCCCTGTACATACATTCTCCTATGCATTCATGCTAACTAAATAACTTCTCACTAGACTAATAGCAGAACTGGGGAGAGAGGGAGAGAGAGAGAGAGAGAGATCAATCCATTCATTTTACAGTTCTTCAAAATCTCTTAAAATTTTCTCCATTTCCATCTTAACATCTCTGTCTCTCATGGCCAAACAAGCATTCAATCCATTGCTACCTGTCCTTCTGGTGATATCGATTTCAATCCACCGCTCAGCTCAGCTCGAGTACACTCAATCACAAGCTCTCTTCAGAGTCCAGAAGCTCTTCCACTACCCACCAACTCTGAGCGGCTTCTACAAAACCACAGACTTGTGCAACATTGACCCAACCCCATCCTTCACATTAGTCTGCTATGAAGACAGCTTGACTCAGTTGCAGATCAATGGCCAAGATGGGATTTTCCCACTCCCTCAGCATTTTTCCACCTTTGATTTCTTTTCCACTCTCACTGCTTTTCCAAGCTTGAGAGTCCTCTCTCTGGTCTCTCTTGGGCTTGGAGGGCCTATACCTAATGTGGTTGGGAATTTATCTTCTCTTGAAATATTGAACATGAGTTCCAACAACTTCTATGGTGCAATTCCTGAGGAGGTTTCTCATCTGAAGAATCTTCAGACTCTCATACTAGATCACAACAGGTTGGTGGGTCAAGTACCCAGTTGGCTCAGCTCTCTTTTACTCCTGGCTGTCTTGAGTTTAAGGAACAACTCATTGAATGGGTCACTTCCAAGTACATTTTCATCCATGGAATCACTCAGGGTTCTGGCTCTCTCAGGAAATGGCTTATCTGGGGACATTCCTGATCTTCACAACTTGACTAATCTTCAAGTTCTTGATTTAGAAAACAACCAATTTGGGCCACGTTTTCCTAACTTATCCACCAGATTAGTCTCCCTAAACTTCAGGAGGAACAAATTTGCACTTGGCATTCCTGAGAAACTAAGATCCTTTTATCAGCTCCAGAAGTTTGATGTTTCATTGAATGGATTTGTGGGGCCATTTTTGCAACCGCTGATGTCTCTTCCTTCAATGAGGTATCTTGACATTAGTGGGAACAAGTTCACAGGAATGCTCCTGCAGAACATATCCTGTAGTCCTGAACTTGCATTTGTGAACATCTCTTACAACCTCTTGACAGGAGACTTGCCAACTTGCCTCAAATCTGAGTTTAAGGTTGTTCTTTATTCCAAGAACTGCCTGAAAAATGAAGATCAGGAGCAATGCCCGTTGGTTTTCTGCCACAATGAGGCTTTGGCAGTCGATGTTCTGCCTCCGCAGTGGAAGCATGGGAAAAGAAGTGGTAAAGCTAAAGCAGCTCTTGTGTTTGGTGTAGTTGGAGGAGTTGTTGGAGCAGTCACAGCTATGGCCCTGGTATTTTTCTTTGCTTTTATGAGGCTACAACGAAGAAATGAAGATAAGCCGCCTACAGCACTATTGATAACGGAGAAGGCGTCGATCATGTGTAATGTGAAGCTGCTTTCTAATGCAAGTAAGATCCATGTTTACCAATTTTCTGTAGTTCCATTTATTATTGAGTATTATAGACTTAGAGTCCGTGTTGTGACTAGTGAGGTTAAGACTCAAAATAAGTTAGGAATACTTTTCAGGTAAAGTTCAAATGTTCTTCAAAAAGATATTTTTCAAATGGATTTACCATGCACTCAGATCCATGTTATTGAAACGACAGTCCAAGTAATAGATCAAGTTCGGTAAATTTGCAGTCAATCCTTGAATGCTCTATTCATTTTTGGTATTCAAAAGCTGAGCCATTTAAATTTTTTCTCTCTGTTTTTATCCCATTACTAAGTATTTCTGCCTTCAGGATACATATCACAGACAATGAAAATGGGAGCCAGCATTCCAGCCTACCGGACATTTGCTTTGGAGGAGCTCAAGAATGCTACGAATAACTTCGATAATTCATGTTTATTGGAAGACGGTTCACGTTGTCAGGTATATGTTTTCTCGAACAGGATTAATTATAACCATCTTGTTTCTATATCCTAGTCATTTTCATTATAAACCATGTGCTATATGACAATTTTTGCCTGCATAGTCTCAAGCTCTTAACAGATTTAGCAACTCTGACAATCATCCCAAATTGACAATGCTGGATTGCACAGATTAGAAAAGTTGCCATGATCTCCCCAAGAACATGAAGTTAAAAAAAAAAAAAAACATAATTAGATTCATTTGCACAAAATATTCTTCTTTGAACCGATGAGCATACACATACACTATCTGTACCTAGTTAAATTAATGATTACTCTCTATCTTTTTTATAGAGAAGTTTCTGCAGACTAAAGTGTGGTGTGCATACAATCATCAAATGCTGTTGGGATTATGACTTCCTTTCTTTCTCTTAATCATGTTCTCAGACATACAAAGGAAGGCTAGTAGATGGCACTCTTTTCACTATTAGAAGCATCAAAATGGCAAAAAGACACAGTCCCCAGTACTATATGCCCATCATTGAGAGGATCTCTAAGCTCAGACATGAAAATTTGCTGAGTGCTCTTGGACACTGCTTCGAGTGCTACCCTGATGATTCCAGTGTTTGCAGAATCTACCTTATGTTTGAATTTGCTGTGAATGGGACGCTCAGAGACCAAATTTCTGGTAAAGTGATTTCCTAAATTCGTCGTTACAAATCAATCCATAAAGTATGATTAGTTTGGAATAGTGAAAAGTTTGTAAATAGCAAATAAATTGCCCACCTTCTTTATGGTGGTCATCTTAACACCTTATTGCATGTTATTCAATTACCATCAAACTGGATTCTCCAGAGCTCCTTTTAGGACATGTTTGATGGATATAGCACACTAATCACTTGTTTTTGCTACTAAGAATTAGAAGTCAAGGGATAAAAGACTACTCTTACTTGGAGAATGAGCTGAACCTTTTCATTCTTGCATCTTCAACAAAGTAATATCTTCATCTCTTCCCTCAGGAGGACACTTAAGGAAGAATTTTTCTTGGACTCAGAGAATCGTAGCTGCTATGGAGATCGTGAAAGGTATTCAGTTTCTGCACACGGGAATCATGCCCGGTGTGTACTCTAATAACATGAAGATTACAGATGTTCAGTTGGATCCCAATCTTCACATTAAGCTCAGCAAATATAATCTACCCCTCTTATCAGAAGATTATGGACCGGTGGGTAATTATAACAATAATGAGATATGCGTATTAATGTAGTGTGCTTGGCAGTGGATACTGAACAGTTCTTTGCGACGACTTTTCCTTCAGGCAAGTTCTCGTGTTCGGTTGCCCAGATCCAAAGGAAGTAACTGCACGAGGTATAGCATGAATTTGTCATTGGAGTGATTCCCCTAATTTCTTCCCTCCAGCTTATCTTCTCCTTTCCATTCTGAGAAATAGTAAAATAAAGCCATCATCATGATACAACTGCATGTTCTAGTTCATCTGTTCTGGTCAGTTCTTGAAGACATTCATGTGCAGTTCGTAATGTTATCTCACTCATGCAGGCGTTTCATTTCTGAGATTCTCATCTAGTATTCTTCATTCATGCAGGGGAAAAGATAATGAAAAGAGTGATGTCCATGAAATAGGAGTGATTTTGCTAGAACTCATAGCGGGAAGGCCGATCACATCCAACAATGAAGTTCGTCTTTTGAAAGATCTTGTGAGTACTTATTTGTATTCAGTTTCATCGCGGTCCTTAGAATCAGATAGAACAAGTGGAGGATGTACTTGTAACTTGGGCAAGTGACACAAAGGCAGCATTTTAATGAAGCCACAAAAAGCAGCAATCGTCGTTCCTACTCAAATTATCACAAAACTTTTACCACTTTGTTTTGTTGCAGGTACAAGTAAGCTTGTCAGCTGACGATGGTGCGCGAAGGAGCATAGTCGATCACAATTTGCAAAAGGACTGTTCCGATGAATCACTCAGAATAATGATGGATATTTGCATTAGGTGCTTGTCGGAGGAGCAAAGTAATAGGCCATCAGTCGAGGATGTGCTTTGGAACCTGCAGTTCGCCACGCAGGTTCAAGATTCGTCGAGGCATGATTTCCAACTTGATCAAGAACTCACAGTGCCATCATCACTGGAATTATAAATGTCAATTTCATGTGCATTTTCCACGTCAAAAAATTGCAAATGCAGATTGAACCTTTCTATTTCCTGCCACTCGAGGTATATATAAGCAATCAGGAAGTGGCCTTTTGAAGGCCCTAGTGAGTTTTTGAAAGAAAGTTTGCCATCGGTGCTTGACAGGTTTATATTCATTGGTCAATGTTGATGAATTGTAATACTAACATGAATTTAGCTTGCTCCTGGTCATTCTGGTATCAAACATCCTGGTTCAAAGAGCTTGGCGGAAGCAGTACAAGTGCCAGGAATCCGGTATTGATGTTATAGTTGTACGCTAGGAAGCACGGACACTCTCTGGGGGCCTCCATGTCGGTGTCCGACATGCGGTCAACACTCCAGACACACCAACAACACACGAGTCTACCTCATTGATGTTGCCGTAGTTCGTTTACATTTTTTTGTCATAGTCGAACCTGTGACTTTGGAATGCTTAGCTCCTTTGTTGTTTAAGATTTAGATGGTACGATAATCATGGATTTATTGATTGAAGTTTATCTCCATTAATGCATTTGTCTTTAGCAGAGCGGATTGTGAAAGATTCTTATCATTTCCGTTTGTGCATTTTCAGATTCATTTACAGCCGTTCATACCAAACAATGAATATGATGGGAAATGAAAATATTTAACTTTATTACTACGATTCACCAAACAATTGATAAAATATAGCAAAATCCATGAATTTTCTATCTTATCCTATACAGTCCTATTATGGCTAGAAATCAAGACGACAGAACTCATCCTAAATAGATTTACAAATTATGGAAACAAGGAACCCTAAACAAGCAAGGTATATCCATTCCTATACCATAGAAAGTGATAACCTAATCCTCTCGACAACATTTACTCCACTTGGCATCTTTGCATTTCTTTTCCTATGTATAGAGCACAACAATGCCCGTCCTTCAACCCGAATTATAGAACCAACAGAACCCCCGAGAGAAAACAGAGAGAAAATGGGAAGCAAAACGTCGAATCGCCAATTGGCTCCTAAAGTTCTGTTCTTCTTGATCATCATGTTCATGAGTTCGAACCCAGTGAACTCAATAACATGTCAGGAGGCCTTGAAAGTTCTATTTCCCTGTTTATCATTTGCTTTGGGCTCGGTTCCGCCTCCACCGAGTGCCGAGTGTTGTTCGGGTGCGCGAACCTTGGCGAGCATGGTGACTACCACCGAAGCACGCAGGACTCTGTGCCAATGTTACAAGGACGTTCCGCCTTCTGTAGGGCTCAAGCCTGAGAGAGTCCAAGAGGTCCCTCAGTATTGCAAGGTTGATGTCACCATCCCAACTGACCCTCATGTTGATTGCAACAGGTGAAACCTTTTTGTCTCCTTAATGGTAACTCTTGATTGCCTCCATTACGTTACCTAGCCACAAGTTTTCACTATATGAGACGGTATGATATGATATGATATCCCCAGATTGTCTGCACAAAATTCCATGTTTGTGCATCGTCTCCTTCGTGCACATATGGAATTATCTAACTCCAAAATCCACTCCATTGATGCAACAGACAACTCCTATACTTCAATTGTCATTGACAATAGGACCGTCTTTCTTGTCCTCCTTCTAGCATGGATTAATTTCGTAATGACATGAATGTATTATTAACTATTCGCACCAATTTTTTAAGGACAAGACCCAGAACAGATACTATGCCCAAAGTTGTTATTTGGCAAACTCTGGGGAGAGAAATGAGGCTTATGATTGTATGGGAAAAATTGTCAAAAAAGTCTTAAACCTATTGCACTTTTGCCGATTTAGTCCTAAACCTTTCAATTTCAAATTCAGCAAATCATAAAAAGGTTTAGGACTAATTCGGTAAAATTGAAAGGTTTAGGACTGAATTAGTAAAAGTGCAATAGGTTTATGACTTTTTTGACAATTATCCCCGATTGCACCTAATCAACTACCGAGCATTTTTGGAGAAAGCCCATATGTGATCACTGTGTCGTCACAAGTAAAATGCGTGTCGCATACATTTGCAGATGCAGACATGTTTCAGCATGCCGTGTGGTATGTTTCGTATGCTGTGGTGTGGTTTGATGCTTGTCCATTCATTAGTTATGGAAGAACTTCAATTCATTTTGTACGGGCTGTATTCTTGGTACGATAATCGATCAGATTGATGCTGGGATGTACTCTCATCTTTCCTTTCTTTGGTTCTTTGATGGAAGCATTCCGTGAAGGAGGAAATCTTCAGATGGCTCCTGATTTTCAAGTCAAGACGTTTGCGGAGACAGCAGAGTTTGACACATTGCCAATGTCTTTACATTTTCATGTAAAAATCGAATAAGCAATGTGAATGAAGAGCCCGTAATTTTCTTACGTCTTTTGGTGTTACATTTACGTTTTTTTTTTGGACCAAAAAACAAAAAATACGGCAAATTTTATCGGCGGACAGACTACGACTTACTAAAGGGTTCTGATAATTTATCTGCTACCTAATACGGCAAATTTTATTCGCGGACAGACTGTTACTTACTAAAGGGACGCGAACCAGATATCAGACACTTCAGTTTGAAACGGACGCTGTTCGGATGAGCAAGGTCGAGATGAATTCTTTGCAATATGCATCAGTGACATCGTTAAAGCGAAAAGCTTATAAAACAAAAATAATACATATTCCAACTTATACGATTTAAATACAAACCCCGCTATCTTACTGTATGCCCGAGAAAGCATAGAAGAGAGCACAATCAGTCGATGATTTCTCCCTCTTCTTCATCTGGTAAACCATCTCTCTTCCCATGAAAACTAATTTCACCATGAGAATGATGAACATCTTCTTTCTCATCGCCGCTGGATTCATCACCTCCGCCATCAGAATTTCCAGCATGACAATCCTGACGGGCTCCACTGCCTTCGGCTGGGAGAATCTGAGACTTATCTTCTATCACTTCACTCTTGCACCCGTTCTCATTAACCGCTACCTTTGGAAATTTCAGAGACTGCTCAGGCCAATGCTTAAAGAAGGAGTTTGTTACCATAAAACGGAAAACCTGAAACAGGCGGGTGTTATCTCTCTTTATATCTTTACTCAAGAGCTTCTGCAGGAGTGTGGTCCTGTTCTTGTTCAAAGAAGGGGGACCTGTTGAACTTGTGGCCTCCAATCTCTGCTTCTTGTTGAACCGGTCCCTTCTATTATGGTGTCCTCTTTTGTCATGATTCTTTTGAAACCTCTCCTTCTTAGTCCATGGCCTACTGTTCTCTTCTGGCGACTCATCTTTCTTCTGCGTGTCCAACAGGTAGTGCGATGGTATTTCTGCAATTTCAACTCCCAATTCTGCTTGCTGCGCCAATATCTTCTTGAGTTGCTGCATATGAAACACGAAAGTGCTCAGTGCCTCAATATGAGTTCAGAAGGTAATAATGATAAACTAAATTCATATGCATCCAAGGTTTTAGGAAACATGGATATGCATCAAAGACATATAGAAAGGAAAACTTCTTTTGAGGGCATGGTACAATCAGTTTAGAAATCAACAAATATCACCTGTATATGTTCATACAGATTACTTTGAGATAAAGGGTGTGGTAAGATCTTTATGCAGATCTTCCTCAAAACTTCAACGTCCCTAAATACTTCCCATGCAAAAACTGGAATAGCTAGGGTTTCCATGTGACATTTAGATGTGAGATCCACCAAGAGGAAGCAAACTTTGACAAAAAAATGTCTCCATTTGGACGTTTCTCCAGATTCAGTAGATGCCTTGCGTCTTACCTCGATAGTTTTTTACATGCTTAACACCTCCACATAAATCAACGAGCAGTAAAGAACATGCCCTCCAATTGGTTCCAGCAAAAATTACCAGGGCAACAAGGTAAAACACAGTTCTCAAAATGTTCGAAAGAAATAGAAACGAATTAAGAAATTTATCAAAATGCTCTAATTAAATGTTGATCCATCAATAGCTCCATAAACTTACTAATTGTAAGGTCATAATGCCCAAGCTCATGTATCAACAAAAACAATAGCCATACCTCCTGCCGAGTTTTGACATCCAGTTCGTTTTTCCTGGAATCTGTCAGTTTCTGCTTGAGGTAAAGTCAATCGTCAGGAGAACTGTCAAAAAGAAGCGTGAGCATGTTTTAAAATTCAAACTAACCTTCTCCACGTTGGCTTTTGAAGGGTAGTTTCTCCTCCGCTCCTCACGCCACTGCTGGATTTCTTGTTCTGTATAGGTTATTGAAAGAGCTCTGCCATATAATGTAACAAGTACATCCATACAGTCACAGCAGTGAAAAGGTCAAAACAGAATCTAGACTTAACAGGAAGAAAATGAAATCAATAATCTCCTGAGTAACAATTAGATCATTAGCATGTACATCTGGCACTTTTTCCATCATCACCACACATCATCAGCATGTAAAGCTGACCAAAAAAAAAAAGCTGACCAACTGTTTCTCTGTAGGGCAAGAAGATAATTCAGCAGAAAAGAAAGGCACTTCCCTGCTACCTGTCATATGCATGAGAGATCCCTAAAAAGACAGTAAGCTCTACATGGCAACACTAACCATTCCGCCCATTGAAAAATGGGACCAATCTGACGTGAGCATTCAACGATTACCAGAATACACAATCATAAAATGCATAGATAGTAAAATCGAAATATTCTTAGTATCAATCTAAGGTCCATAATGTGTGAGAGCCATGAAATCGCAGATGCGCTATGTTAGAGCCAAGGCATGACACATGAACTATAATTTTGAAGTACCTTTTCTGTTCCTTAGGTGGATTCGCTGGGTGAAGCTGTCCAAACTTTCCCGCCATCTGGCTGCTTATATCTGCTTTAGGTTTAAGAAGCAACATCATTAATGTCCTGCTGGTGCAGCGGTTCAATGTTTGACATCACATTTTGCTTTTTCTCATTGATAACATCAGCAAGCTGCTGTAAGGGATTTCAGTTTCATTTCTTAGAAAACAGAGAAAAAGACACAGTAAATCTTGTAACTGTCGTGTGTTCAGACATGAAGCTATGCTTGAGACATTCTCAAGTTACCCTCTTTGTCAAGAATCATAGAAAAAAAGGTCAGAGAGCAGACATACTTCTTCTTCTGCTTCACTGTACAAAAAACTTTTCAAACACAATGCACCGTCAAAAAAGGACAGTTCAAAATTCTCATCTCTTTCAATTATTCAAATTCATTTTTAGAACAAAATACAGAAAATTATTGCACATGACATTAAGAATTCTTATGGATGATTCTAAATCCTACAACATTTCAAATCCATTATTGAGTGGGCCATGAGAATAACAGAAGCTGCAATGTCGATAAAGCATTTCCGATCGCATCTCAGTTACATAAACTATCATTTTTAAGCTATGAAAGGGGAAGTAAATAATCAGCATTAAACTGTTGAAACACAAACCTTTGCCTCTATGTCCGTTGGCAAACTCAAATTTCCTCTTCCTATCTTTCATGTCATGGAAATGAGGCCTATGAGATCTGCAGCAAAATCAGCTAATTCATGGGGGCAAGCCTAAATAATCACAATACACGCGAATCACATCTCCAGTTCACATCCTCAAGAAAGGTGAAAATATAGGGTAGAGAAACACAGACCCCCTTTGAGAAGCCATTCCACCTGTCCTCCGACCAAAGCCCTTTCTTGGAGAATTTCTAAAGTTTGGATTTGAAGTATTGATGCCACCTCTATTATTGGGATTTTCCTGCAATCATCAACCATCAACGCAATTAAAAACAAATCTTTGCTAAATAAGTACACAAGAGAATCAAATAATACAATTGACAAAAGGGCACCAGACATTTGCACGGGAAGAACACATTGTAGGAAAATCCCAAGAGTTAGAATATCCGCAGACATATGTCTGAGCAACCAAACATCGACAACCAAGGATCAGCAGCAAACAATAAAACATAGGGTATCTGATCAAATAGACATCCAAATGACCAGGGCATTGAACTGCTGTTGGTACACAACACAGAAAAACAGACAAAAGATGCAATGATAATAAGTGCATATGCTAAAAAGGCCTCGAATAGTCGTAGCCTTCGAGTCAATCTTTATTAATTTAATGCTGAAAGCATTTCCTTATCATCTAACTGGAAGGGACAAAACTACTAAGTACTCAATCCTAGGCAAATGAAGCTACCTGTTGTCTATGGCATACAGGACCTTGCAAGTTCGGAGACCTCTCTGAATGATTTGGATGAGCATTATCTGGCATAAGATGGCTTTGCGGCTGTTGCTGACTTGCAGCGGGCAATGATCTCAATATACTTGGACCCATAACAGGAGAATTTACGTTTTGCTGATTTTGGTTAAGCTGTTGATGACGACCACCTTGTGCATTGGCCAAAGAGAAAGGATTTTGGGGACGTAAGGCCTGAGCTCCTTGATTGGAACCCAGGAAACCATTAAAAGAAGGAATCTGAGAAGGATTTAACTGTTGCGCGAACGAAAGTTGATTAACATTCGCCATCGCATTCGGCAAACATATGAGCAAATTTTGCAAACCCATGTTTTGATTGAGCTGTTGAGGCAAGCTCTGCGCAAGCATCTGCCCAGGTGGCTGAGACAGATTCATTTGGTTCATATTCGGCGCCATATTCCGAAACTGGCTGAGTTGTTGCATAGCAATTTGATGATTTTGCAAAGGCAGCAGTGGATTAGGTCCATTCATGATACCGGAAGCTGCCAAACCAGGCAGAGCCATGTTCACAGCCTGCCCATTGTTCATATAATTCATAACACCATAACCGGGAATCGAAGACTGAGGAAGAATTCCCATTTGAGACTGAAGTTGCATGGGGCTCGGCAGCACATTACACGGATTACCCGCAAAAGGATTCGGCAAAACGACCTGCTATACAATTCAACCAACCAAACCCACCAGAAAGTTAGCTATGATCCTGCGTGATCACGCAATGCCTGCGTGCCTCCATGTCTGGCATGCATAAGCTTTGAAAGTAAGGGGGGAAATAAAGAAGTGCGAATACCTGCTGGGGCACAGTGCCGTTGCTTTGGACTCGGTTGCCCAGATGAGACTGAGACAGCGCATTAAAGCTTGGAAACATCGCTCTCTACAGGCAAGACGCTGAAAAGGACAAGAGATCAGAGAGATAAACCTTCCCGGAAATTCGAAATCGCATCAGGGACGGAGCTCATCTATCAGCTCGTCTTCTTCTTTGTCGTTTTGTTGTCCCTATAACCCTTCTCGCTTGACGAGATGATGGATTAGGGTTTAAGAAAAAGAGGAGTGGAGAGGGAGCTTCGCTTTCAGGGTTTAAGAAGAAGGAGGAGGAAGAAGAAGAAGAAGAAGAAGAAGAAGGCTCCAACCGAACATAGGCCTAGGCTTTAAAGATAAAAGACCGGCCATGAAATCCCAATGGGCCTCAGTCGAGAGGCCAAGCCGAATTGGAACGATACAGTAGCACGACGGGAAATACCCAAAAAGCCCTAAATTTATTATAACTGTATCAATTCAATACTAAATTTTTTTTTACCAATTAAATTTTAAACTTTTTGTATTTTTACCAATTCAAACCATCCAGTTAATTTTAACCGTCTGACATTAACGTAGCGCGACCGACGCAAACGTGAACAAAATTAGCCGAACAATGTGAATTGACATAAATTTTTATATTTATGATTTAATTAGCTAAAAAAGAAGTTTATAATTGAATCCACACAGATTTAGGGCTGTTTTTGTAATTCTCCCGTAATATGGTCTTGCCCGATCCTTCCGAAGTTACTGCATCTTCATCGTCTTCGTGATCGGGAGAGAAATCTGTAACGGAAGCACCAAAGAACAAATGGAAGATTTTGAGAAGAAAGTGTCCATCACAGACCCAATGGACTCTGAACCTGAGACCCCCGCCGCCCCTTCCTCTCAAGTCCTCCACTTGCTCCGCCGTTTCCTCGCCGTTCAGCAGCGCAGAGCCGAAGCGTATGCCCAACTCAAAAGGTACCGTCTCTCTCTCTCTCTCACTCTCTTCTTGCGTTGTCCTTCTCATTTGGGTCTACGAGGGGCTGAAAAACCTAGGATAGTAATACCGGTTTCGCGGCGGCTCTCGGCACGATTTCGATTTCATCCGCTGCGGATTTGTGCGTTCGTCTCGGATTGAATGACGGGTTCGATTGATATTTTGTTGTGGAAGTGGAAATGCCGAAACTTGATGTTCGTTTTTCCTCTCCTGGTCGCGCGAGCAATTTCCCCAGCTATCTTGATTTAGCTTGTGTGATCTTTTTTTCTCTCTTTTGAGATGCAGAGGTTTTGCTGAGTACATGGTTTCGGGTGGGGAGGTGGCTTACCAGCAACTATGCGGCGAGATCACTGCAGAGTTCAATGATTGCTCTAAACAAGTTAGTGTTCATGATGGCTTTTCGGCGAGTAGAATAGAAAATGATCTTTTTTTCTGGCAATTCATGCGATCGTGAGGTTTCTTTTTGTAATAGTGCAGATTATTGAAATGGAGTCCTTGTTTATGGCTCCAGATTACTGCCGAGTCGATTTAGCTCAGATGCTAAGGGCGGTCCAAGTGCAGGAAAAGCAGAAATTGCATCTGGTGCGGTTGTCTACATATTCGGTTGCAATGCTTTCTCTTGTTTCTAAGGAAAGTCTGCATCTTTAGTAAAGGGGATGCTTTTGATGTCTCGGTCGTCTGCATATTCTTTTGGATGACAGAAGCATGGCAAGTAATCTGTTCTACAGTGGTGCATTCTGAAGCTGGTGGTTACATAGATAAGCCGATCGTAATTGAGAGAGAAGTGAGACTGTAGTGGTAGGTTAATAGCAATATCATTGACTGAGCAATAAGATGGGGTGCTGTAATAATGCGTGATTATTCAGGAAGACACACTGCTTGAGGTGGCATTTGGCACATTGCGCGGTGAGCCAGAGTAGAATAGCAATTTCTGGTTACTCTCTGTAGCGAATGTTTCAGTGCTTACATTGAAGATAATAAATTGGCCTTGTCTATACCATCCTTCAAAGAGAGGAGAGGGGGGAAGATAAGTATCATCACTAAAGCAAGAGAAACTTTAAGCAATAAAACATTGTTAGTATTATTTTCTCGCCCTATTCTTACATCCTAGTGGATCACTATGAATTTTTTCTCCTCTTTATGATACTCTTTTTCTCCCCCCAGTAAATTCCAAAGTGTTATAGTTGCCTTTCTGGATTTTGCCTCCGTTAATCTGATGTCTGTTATTGAATTTTGAAGACTGCTACCATTCAAGTGCTGAAGAAAGCTGGTCGCCCTTCAGAACGTCTTGTTAGCCATGAGAACTGCACGTTCAAGAAGCCAATGCAACATGAATGCGTGCATCTTCATGAGATAACAGAGGCCGAAGGAACAGAAGAGGCAGAGGCAGATGCCGAGTATGACAATGCTCTTAATGAAGCCATCAGAGGCGTGCAGGATGCTGTGACCACCATAAACGAACATCTGGAAGAAATCAGGTATGAAATTGAAGCACTAGAAGCCCAGTAAGTTGGTGAATTTAGCTACCTACATGTGGCATTGCTAGCAAGACTACTATATACTTTCTAATGGTGTATAGTTAATGCTTTTGCACGGGAATCTTGTTGCTTCACTGACTCCATGTACATCCACAAGTACTCTCTTTTTTGCCTTTTTTCTCTTTGGATAACTTTGTATCTAAATTGTCCAAGAGGTGTAATGGCAAGGGGGTTTTTTGGCTAATTGCTCAACTTCCTTTAGTGGTATAAAGATGAAGCTTTATTGAGTCTCTGATAATATCTCTATGTTGCACCAAAAAGATCATTTGACTCTCATCCTCTTTCCCGGCTCTTTTTTTTATCCCTCCTATGTTTTCTGGTTCTAGGTGTCTGTTTTTTCCTCCTTTTTTGGCTGAAATCTGGTACTAGCTCATTAGTAGTAATGTTGGGTAAGGTAGCGTTCCGCCTGCTAAAGAGAAGTGTGGTGTAAATGTACTTTTCCTGGGTAGCATTGAGCTTTTCAGAGTCTTTTCTAAAAGAGTTAAGCGTTGATATTTCAAGTATTGATGTTGTTTGGAGCTAGCAATTGTAAAATTGGCTACCCAGGCCGGCCTGTTGATTACTCTTTTTCTCAACTGATCAATATGGTTTACATAGATGCAGTGAATAAAAAGGTTTAGTAGTAGCCTCAGTCCATCGCTCCTTATCTCGAGTAAAAGGAAAGTCAACAAGAAACAGTCATTTAGAGAAGTCCACTTTGTGGACTGTCGTAGGTATTCATGTGCAATATCTTGTTTTCCAACTAATCCAAGGGCACGAGGTTGGAAAGAAAAGCGCTAATTTCACGCACCTAATGGAAAGAGAAGGTGACACACTGCATATCATATATTATCTCTTAATCTAAGAATGACTTGATCTTTTTAACTATAATCTACGTCATTTGCAAGATCCTTATTTTGATAATTGGCAACAGTTATGAACCTAACCCCTGGATGAATGTTATAGTTTATGAAATAGACAGGTCATTTCGTCCACAAATTTGAACCCATTTTTACACTTCAGTGCATAGCACGTCTTATGAAATTGACAGGTCGTTCCGTTCACAAATTTGGAATCCATTTTTCACATCATGAACGTTTGAACAATCACATTACTCGAACATCAGTCGTGTTCTCATTGCAATTTGTAGTTATTTCTTTGCAATTTGTGGTTATTTCTTTGCCCCACTTTTTCAGACTGGCAACGTTTCTATCTTTTAACACTTACATGGTGATGATCACGTTTTAGAGGCATACATCATTGCAAACTTTTTGCTTTTCTTCACACAATCCGCTTCTTCAAGTTGAACCGCCACTGGGAAAAATAAAATCCCATTACATGCACACGTCGCAATTGCCAAAATAGAATGATCAAGGCATCAGGTTACAACTCTTGCAGTTGGAAGGATTCGTCTACCTCAAGATTGTTCAAGCATCTCCTTGCTAGAGAATTTACAAGACTGAATATAATGAAGGGTGCATTACCTACACAGCCCAAAAAGGGAAATTTATAATCATAAAAATCCCCTTCTACAAAATCACTACGAGGGAACACCACAAATTGTACACACTGTATGCTCCTCCAATCGATTACACACGGGAAATTAACTGGGGCTACTTGGTTGTCTAGATGTCAGGTGTTTGAACGTGTCATGCAGAGTGAAACAACTGCCCGCACATCATCGCCTGTTTAATCCCGCCAACATTTTCTCTTCCCCAGAGAAATGTAGTTGGACTGTTTCTTGAAATGTCTTCTGTTCTGGCATTTCATGTTGAATTTTCCATCAATCATCCCTGAACTGCTTCCAGCACTTCGGCCTCGAGCTCATGATCTGTGGCTGAAATTAACGAGGCTGACTGAATCTTTCCAGCATGTTCCAGCCGCATCAATATCACACCCCTGGATTTACATACAAATGAAAGGAGTATTTTATGCCACAGAACCAAAAGATGGACCAGGAAAACCAAAGCAGAATTTCATCAACCAAATGGTACAAAAACGAACTGCCAGGTCAAAGAATTTTTGGGAACCACAAGCCTCCTTCGTTTCTATTGGATTACTATATTTCTAATTCTACTCTGACAAGAATAGCACCAAATGCTAATCAGATGTCCACATTTCCTAAGAGGTTGTAGTTTGTCTCTCAATGCATTCTGAAGAAAAGAAAAAAAATGTCTTCCCCTTCATCAGTATTTGTAACAAGATCCAATTAATAATACCATCTCTGAGAACAGGGAGAGCAACTTGATTAATATATATAATCCACGACATCACACATAACACATGAAGGTGATCAACCTACTTTGAGGCTCTTGAAATGTACTTTGAATATGAGTCTACTTTTACTTTCAAAGAAAAACAATATGTATCTAAATTCAGGAGGACTAATCTCTTAGTCAGGGCAGCACAGTATCATTCAGAGAATCAAAGATTTCCCCCTTTTCGCTCATTAAAGCGAACCTCAAAAGCCAAGATAACCAACAGAAATGTATTTGTCCATGCTTACCTTGCGTAGCGAGACTGTATGGAGATATCCCGAACCTTAATTCTATTTACAGTACCACTTTGGCTTACTAAAACGACTTGTTCGTCACTTTCACCATCTTCTGTTCAATGAAGAAAAGAGAGGCATGCAGAAAGTGTTACAATGAAGAAGATGAAATAGAGCCACAGTATGAAGAAAACTTAAGCCAATCAATTCATATTGGAAAAGATGCTTCAGGGAACTCTCATGAATTACCAGCCAACGAAAAACCAACTACAAAAACAGCAGCCAGGCGGTCTTCTGAGGAAAACTGAAAACGAGTAGCAGCGTAAGTGATCCCCAAAATACATTCAAAGATGCATGGAAACTTCAAGCAGACAAACAAGAAATTGGAAGTCTCTTGCACACCTTATATCCAATTAAACCCACTCTGTTGAGACGCGACGTGCGAAAGCTACCTAATGGGACCCGCTTTCCATAGCCACCCTCAGATACAAACAACAGCCATGGACCACTGGGGGCTTTAGCACTGAAAAAAATAAAAAAAATCAAGCCATCTTTATCTAAAAAATACTGGAAATTGGCACTTGCTATTGATGGTGCTGAGGCACTATCGGCTAACTGAAAATGACATGCTAAATCTCCTCTCACACTGTACACATAAGATTCTTATGGTATAAAATCATTCAGTATATGATAAATGTAAATGTATGTGCACTTACTCAAGTATGATAAGTATGCATGCATGTGAATGTGCGAGTTCTCTAAGGGACGACCCTGAATGCTTTACTAGACAACAGTCTATGTAAGTGGACCATACTAAAGATCTCCAGAGACAAACTCTGCCAACACGAACTTATCTGACATTCTAACAGGAAAAAGGAAAAAGTCCAAAGAAATTAGAGTCTCAGCCAAAATAATTTTTTTATGCTGTAAATCTTTGGTTAGAACAAAACTCTCATATAGAATGTGCAAAGACAGAAATTAACTAGTACTTTCTGTGGGAAACATTTGATACTGATTCCAAATTCCCCCGCATGGATGATGGTATAATGTCCACACTTGCCATCTTATCTTCTCCTTTAAGTCTCATAGCAACAGCACCCCTTGTATTCCTTCCCTGTGTTCGAATCTGGGCCAAATAACAGTAAAATGTCACGAAAAAACTCGCAGGAAAATAGTTTCGAAAGGTAGCGGTGAGAAAGAAAGGTAATTTCAAATGACTAAATCACATGCACAGACCATAAAGACTACTAAAATTCCACGTGAATAGTACAAGTTAAGAACTGCAGATGTTACTTAAAAACATTTTGAAAGCAATAAGAGATGTTCAATGGAGGAAGAGTCCAAATAGCAAACAAAAGGAAAGTACAAGCTAAATTTGAGGGAAAAACGTAGATTATCAGAACCTATAAAAGAGAGATTGTCAATGTCATTCACTTTAGGGAAAATTTCAAATAAGAACATGACATGCCCTCAATTTCTTAAGTAAGGATTTGAAGTGAACCTTGTTTCAAATAAGAGCCTAAAGTGGCCAAATCGTCTCAAATAAGGGCCTGGCCGGCTGGCAACTCTTCCGATCGTTGGAGAAGGGGTATTTTAGTAAAAAAAAATTATAAGTATATATATATTTATTTATTTTTTCTTTTCTTTTCTTTTCTTTTCTTTTCTTTTTCTCTCTTCCCTCCCCCGGCCATCTTCATTGATGGCCAGCAACCTGCGGCCTCCGGCGAGAGCCGCCCTCGCCGACATCGGGCAAGGGCTTCCCTCACCCTCGCTTGGCCCCAACGCCAACAGAGGCCGCCGGCAGAGTGAAGAGGGAATGGAAAAAAAGAAAAAGAAAAAAGAAAAGGAAAAGAAAAAAACAGAAAAAGAAAAAAAGGTAAGTGACGAAAACGCTCTTCAGCTAGCAAGATTAGACCCTTTTTTTAGACTAATATGGCCACTTCATACCCTTGTTTGAAACAAAATTCACTTCAGGCCCTTATTTGAAACAAGATCTACTTCAGCCCCTTATTTGAGAAAATGAGAGCACTTTAGGCCCTTATTTGGAATTTTCCCTTCATTTTATTCAAGCATATTGCATATTCAGGTAATAAAACTTCAACTTTACAACCTACTAGAATTATCTTTCAAAGTAATCCCAAATTGGATCATGAGTCACAACTACAAAAGAAGAGAAACACTATTAAATGGAGAGACCTAAAAGGACCAAAAATTTCATTCTTAGACCTTGGCAAATTCTTTAGTTTATGGATCAAGGTAAAATCATTACTCCAAGCAAGATTATCCAATTTCTGAACAAGAAAATAAGGAGAAGAAACATTACAATGTCGCAGGAACTAAGGATGACCATTCCATTTTGGGAAGCCATAGCAACGAGATCATCATTTGAGCAAAGGCGAACCCATTTCAGCTCATCACCAGGAACCTAATATGGTTAGTTTGTTGTCATTGAAGATCACGACTTTACAGTGATCACCTTGTCAATAATGAAGGTGCAAGAGAGAGAAAGAGTAGACTAACCAACTGAATAGCGATAATTCCAGTTGACCTTATGGATGAGAAAGAATTCAGTGATACTTTTTTGATGTAGCCATCTGCGGTAAGCATAAGTAGAAACTGATCTCCAGCAAACTCTTTCACAGGAACAATTGAAGTTATTCTCTCACCATCAGATAATGATAAGATCTGCCTCGGGTAAAAAATATTGTGGGGAACAATCAGCTGTCTCCAGTATCAGAAATACGGTAACAGCAAAGCAATTGCGCAAGATTATACCTGGACCAATGGTGTACCAGCAGCTGCTCTTGAGCATTCAGCTATTTTGTATGCCCGTGCTGAGTAAACTATTCCCTTATCACTGCAAATTTACTTAGTGTCAACTGTCTTCAGCCAGAACAGCAGCATTATTCATTTTCTTAAAAGTAGAAACAAGTTCAAAGAGATTCAACAAAATAGAAGTGTCAGCCATCGACCACATAATGCATTCATATGTTCCTGTCGGGTGCGAATTCATGGTAGTGAATCATAGTAACATAAGTAGGGAAAGACCACCTGAATCAACACACATAACTCAGGTTTTAAGTCAAGCAATTCAAGAATCTTATACCACTAAAAACTACCAAATGTAACTCAGGCGAATCTCTTCATCTTCCACTAGCAACCAAGCTGGACCAGATTTCTCCACAAAAACCAGGAAGGAAACAGTGTCAAGTGAGAAGTCGCAGCTTATACTGAGACAGATCAAAATAGAGTACGACAAATATCTCAACATCACTATCAACACATGGTCATAGATCCACTGGAAGGTCCCCAATGGCAAAAATAGCTATAAACAATTAATGAATCAACACTCTCTAACTTGAAATTCCGGAGACAAAAGATACAGACAATAAAAACCTAGAGTTCAAGCACAAGCAAATAAAAACATAATAAACTTAAGGGAATAATGACCAATTGTCAATGACGTACAAAAAAAAACCAAAGGGTTTTCATATTGAAAGAACAATACTTGCTATTACCTGAAGTAAAGAACATGATCATGTGCATGACAAACAATGAAGTCAGACATGGCATCATTGACTCTTAATTTTCCAACAGATTTGCCAATGGTCCCCCGGTTCTGAAGATTGAAGGTGTTTGGTTTCATCCGTTTCATGTAACCTTTTTCACTCAAAGCCTGAACATTCAAAATTTATTCTGAGAACGGAAAATTAAAAAAGCAACAATATAATTATTGGGCTAAATAACCTGAACTTTTGCAGTGTTTTCCATATTTGACCGGAAATATAACGACTATCAATTCGCATGACTCTTGCCTCCACACTCCAACTAGTGGCTCAACCATACTTCATGGAGGCTAATAGTATTACTTAGCAACTAAGGAATGTTGGCTTTGGACAGGACAGGGGACAGAGAGGGAGAGGAGAGGTAGGTCTTCCGACAGTTGACAATGATGATGCTGTTCTTGACCCCAGTAGCAAAGGGACATGTCGAGGTAATAAATAAGAAGGGTGGTGAGATGACTATGCAGGTTATCTAGCTGCAAATGAAAATTGGTAAAGCTGAAAACAGACACGGTCGCAGAGCATGGCAGCAAACCAGCCACAGATATCCACAATTGTCAGTTCTCCATGTACAATGCCTACTCGTACAATGCCACCATGGTTGACTGAGTCAGGCCTTTTTTGTTCTTTTTGCAAACTTTGCTTATTGGTTTTTCATAAAGGCCGACTGAAAGCACTGGAAAACATTTTCATGTCAAACACAACCTGTATATTCAATTTCATTTGAAGAATTAGAAATCATGTATCAGATCCCAACTCCAACCTCATGGTGCCTATGCATGGCAGAGTGACCGAAGTTATCATTAACTACACATACAAGTTCTTACTCATATCAACAATCTTCAAAGTATAGGTCAAATTTGAAGAACTCCTAAAGATTGTAATTTGGCATAATAAAGATAAGCATATCAAGTACCAGCAGCATTTCTTCGTTTGGAATGACATCGATGTCTTCCACTTGACCGCTTTCAGTCTCCTCTAATAGTGAACGCCTTGGAGTAGCAAACTTGTTCTTAAGTTCAACTGCTTCTTGTTCTATCAACTGGGAATAATAACATATAAACAGGGATCAAAAGTAATAAAATATTTCTTGGCATCACAAAATATATTTATCGAATCAGCATTCAAATTAAAAGGTTTTCAATAAATCCTTAACTCAAGGTGGGATAATCAATATCAGCAGTGAAACAATAAAAAAGCACCTGCTTGAAACAGTTGCCACAAACAAATCCAAATGAAAAGGCAGTAAAGCTAAAAGAGCATTAACAACTAGTTACCTGTAATATGTTATTTCTGCTAGACAAGAGTTCCTCTAATTTAAGAATTTGTTCCGTCAATGATTTGCTTTCATCAATAAATTTCTTTCTCTGGGCAGCACGAACGCAGAAAAAGTTATCAACACAAATGAACAAGATCAAAATTAAAAAATATGACTTCTGCTCCATTTTTGGGTACCTCCAGAAGAGTGAGTCTTCTTAAACTTATGTCAAGAATAGCTTCGGCTTGTTTTTCAGACAAATTATACTCTGCAACAACAATTATTTTGATGAGATGTATATCAATAAAGAGGTTTCCCACGTCAGTAATCACAGAAATTTCACTCTACCAGTGTGGACAGCATTTTTGGTGCAAGATCAGATCATAAGAAGGGCAAAACAATTATTCAACGAGATACTAAAATTTGTGAATAAAAGATTAATCTTGAGGAATCTATAGATTTCTCTTTTAACAGAAAAAGCCAAAAGTAGAGGCATCTCAGTAAGAACAGTTTTTTAACTCAAGGAATGGGGAGAAAAGCAAGAATTTCAACATCTGAAATACCCTCACTGCTGCAGCAATGTAAAACTTCAGTTTCTTCAAGTTTTTTAAACAATTGTTCTGTTCTCTCTCAAAATACAATGTCAAGAATCCAGTGTAGCAAGAATGCCGTTTCATCTGGCTCGCTTTAATGAAAAGAAACTCATGGAAGGAGAATCTAGTTTTTCTATGCACTATGCCCCCTCTAATCTGTCAATTCACCAATTTGAAGTCCAATCATTTGCAATGAGGCAGGACAAAATTTGGTAAGAGAAGCAACAACACCAAGACCAAGCAGCCATTTGTTTTCAAATACATGACTGCTATAGATTTCAAGAAAGTGGCATTTCTTCCACACTCAGAAACCAAAGATAATTGAAAGAGAACACTAGAAAATATTGCAAGAAATAAAGACAGATTCAGTTTGTTCCTTGTCCCAAGAGAAGGATAGACATGAAATACATATGAAAGCAGTTAGTTAAGCAGATTTGAAATTACTCTAAATGAATTATGACATAAAGCTCTCATAAATAACTTATTACTAAAAAGCAGGCATTAAAATTAGATGGTCTTAGTGTCAGTAGAATTTATTGCTTAAGGCCTTAACCATATCAAAATCACCTCTTTCATTTCCTACTAACAAAGCCAGCTTGAAGTGCAGGGGTTAGCTGTCCATAAAGATGCCCAAATCGACAAGTCACAGAATCCTCTCAAGAAGTACCATAACAAATTAACAGAATATTGATAGATAGACTAACATCGTAACGCAGCTTGTAGAGAAATAGCATAACAAACTAACTCAAACTGTTACCACACAAGCACAAAGAGAGATTTCAAGACTTAAACAAGCATACCACTCCTAAGACCAGCTGATGCATTTGCATTGCTTGAGGCCTCCTTTATTATGCGTATCACACCATCCAGATTATCGAGTCCAATCACAATGCCCTAAGGATCATAGGAAGTTTATTAAGTATTGCAAAGGTCAGAAGTCCAAAGCAAAAGAGATCCAAGTTAAAGTATATATAATTGCCAATATGCCTCATGGCATGGACTGGAGAAATTTTAATACGAAGATCTCTAACAGAAAGAATCCACCAGGAAAAAAAAAATGCACCAGATACAATAACTAGTTTCAATTGCAAAGGAAAGCTTATCATTCAAAAAGAGCTCCTGACTGTTCCTATTTTACCCTTTGAATGTTCCTTATATTGCTTTTCAACTGAAAACTTTCAATCATTCTAAACGCACTTTTAAGCAATTATTTATCAGGTAGCATAGCAAACCTCAACAATATGCCTTCTTTCTTGTGCATGAGAAAGCTTGTACCTCGCTCGTCTCTCGACAACAGAGCATCTGAATTCCAAGAATGCCTGAAACAGGAGTTTTCATTGGAAGTATGAGATTAATATGCAGCATATCCTGTCACAATTCAAAAAACATATGAATATATGGAAAGACACAACAGCGAAGATGGATGGCTCAAACAAAAGGGAACGAAGAAGAAATTCAGCAGCCTAGCTCATTCCCATCCCTTGCATAGTCTCTTACTCAGAATCACAAAGCGATTTTGGGAATGTGCCCCTAATTCCAATTCATTGACCAACTTCATTTTTGAAAAATCCAGCCAAGGGACTGGTACTTTCTTAATCCATATGGCACATCCATTCGACTTTAAAAAAAGGAACACAATGGCACCATCAGTCAAGTTAATAGGTTCAACCGCTCATCAATGCTCCAACCGAAATGGTTCAATCCAGACATTGTCAGAACCTTCAATCACCCATATGATAAGTGCGACACTTAGGCATAACAATAGTACAGGAAGCATCCAATCACCTGAAGCAATTCCTTCAAACCCATCTGTTTCGGTTGTCCATTCAAAATACTGCATAAAGGAGGAAGACAATATCAAATGATACAATTTATCACACAATGCAAAGAGCAACAGTAAAGAAATAGCTTTCCACTAACTGGGACCAACAACCTAACTTTTAGGTCAATCTAGTAGTATTATGTCTGGTGACATAATTCTGCTGAAGAAAATGAAGTTTAGAGCATAGTGCTGCAGTTTATACTCAGAAAGCCCATCTCGCATTCTGACAGAGATGCATCACATATAAGAGAAACGCTCTCGCAAATAAAAATTGCAGTAAAGAAATTCAAAAATTTGATTCATATCCAACCAACCAAGCATTCTCATAACCATCCTGCATTACCATATTCAGTATGGCAAAATGACGCAACATATATTCCTAGGGAAAATTATAGCATTTTAACCAACTATGTGATTAGCTGTCCAAATAAACGCATCAGGGGGATAGTTCTCCATTCCTCTCAAAAACCAGAAGGCATGACCACTTGCAGCAGCAAGCAATTACCCAAGCATGAGATTATCAGCCATATGATTCACTTCGTCCATACAGCTTAACATCACAATTCAGGAGAGCTTCTGCTTCTTCTGCGACATTCTCCATTTCAGCCTTCAACAGAAATTGCTGTCACATAGCTACTTCTCCCATCAACTGTGATTTGATTGTCTAGTGTCACTCATGCGAGTAAATTTCACGGACACAAAGATTTCAACCAAAAATTGTTGACTCTCCCTATTGCATTATGCAAATAAACTTTTTCTTCCCTTCAGCTGAAACACTTATCGACATAATTTTCGGAACATGTTGAAGATCACATCTACAGTTGCATGTCAATTTCTCAGAATAAGGTTCAGATGAGCTAACTCTTCTCCATTTTGGAATCTAATCTCCATAAATGTTGACAGAGAGCAGGGAGAAAGGGACGATAAAGCACGTAACACGAGTCATGACACCAGATTTACCACAGTTATACAAACTTCTGTATATATCAACTTACAGAAAAGAAAAAAATTGCATCAAGCAAGTGTATGTCTCCAATTTCATCTGCTGTCTGGTTTATGTTGCGACACTGAATTACAATATACATGAGTCCAATCAGAACAGGATTTGCCCAATCCACATGCCTCATGGCACAGAAAGAAAATACAATGGATTTCTTTGTGCAAAACCACAAAGAACTTACCCCACCATGTTGCAACTAAAGCTAGATTGAAGAGCTGTCAGGCGATATAGATTATTTAGGACAATCAGAGGGTCTGATCCACGCTTTAGCTGAAATTCAAATCAATTATCTCCCATTAGCCAATACATGAACTGAAGCCGAATTCTGAGAAATCTTGCCGGCTCCTAAAATATTCATCATAAGGAAAGGAAGGAGCGAACAACTTTTGTACCTCAATGACAATGCGCATTCCAGACCGGTCACTTTCATCACGAATATCACTAATTCCATCCAAACTCTGTAAGAATAAAAAAAGGACAATGAATGTTATCTTAAAAGCATGAAAGTAACAGCACGGAGCAACTTTTTTTTTTCTATGGCAACATACAAGTTAGACAAATTTTCATAAATAAGGTTGTACTACCATCCATGAGTAAGACTGGTGGTCTTGCAATGCGAAAAATACCAGTTTCAAATGTATAAGGCAGAGCATGGTAACATTGCAATAGTATATATTAAAAACAGCTGAATTGTTCAGAGTCTAGGACAGCGCTTTATAGGAGATTGATTACATGATAACAGCATGAGTTAATAATCAAATTTATACCAAGCCCAGACATATCCACAAGCACACTGCATGTTTATAGCTACCAGGAAATTCATTTGACATTATAACATTTATGATCGACGGAAGGAGTTGATTTAGTTGTGCAACTCATTTTCACTACTTAGCAAGTGCACCAGGATGTGCTTAAGCAGACGTTCCTTCAGAAACATTAGTCTTAGAAATTTCTTGACCAGATGGAATGTAGCCACCCCAAAACAACAATTAATCTCGTGAACTAACACATCTAACACCCATGATGATGAAGCCAAAAACTTCATAGGAGTAAAAACAGACTACTCAAAAAGCATTATTGCCCAAACACCTTAACGGGGTTTAAGTGAATTGGAGCTACAACTTAAAAGGATAGCAGAATGGAAAAATAGGCACGACCTAGGCTGAAGTGCAGGGGCATATAGACCTGACTCGGGTGCCAAAGGAGAGTTGCCACAGTATTCAACATTTGATAAATCATGCCAGCTAATTTCAACAAAAGTTGTACATCCATACTGCTAGAAGTATACACTAGATGTCACAGAACGAGAGCATATTGAGAAGGGAGCGGGAAATTTTGACTTGGTTCAATCTGTTTGCTACGACAGAATGACAATATCCATAGACTGATCATGAAAATACCTTGTTTTCCACAAGTTCAGCAATCTTTTGCACAAGAGATGCTTTGTTCGTTTGGTAAGGGATCTGTTTGGCATACAGAAGGCGACAGTAGGAGAGTCATCACAACCATCTTACCCCCAGCCAAATCACAGAAATGAAAATAAAACTAAGAAAACAGTTTACCTCTTTTATGATTACCGCTGTTCTTTTGGTCTTTGAGTCGAGCAACTCCACATCAGTTTTCCCTCGGACGATAACCCTCCCTCTCCCAGTTCGATATGCCTCTAAGATGCTTTACAGGTATAAATATTAGCCCAACCATTGAGATACAAGTGATTGGCACTATTAGGTCCAGTCATTCTAAATTACTAACATACTGTTATTATGAAAATATTCTCAAAAATTTCAGGCATTAGACCGCTTTGTGAGTGATTGGAAAAACAGAATTAGTGAGATAAAGTCGCACGAAAAGAAACTGAGGGGAGGGACCCAAACAAGTCAACTCTTCATTCCACCTGCAGAACAACCAGTGAATCTCATCTTTCGAAATAATTGTTAGATTGGAGGAAAAACAGAAAGGTAGGTCTTCCAAGGCCATGTACAGCTATGAGACTGGACAGCTTCAAACACATTCCCGGAAAACCACAAACTTAGATCTATAAAGTCAACCTTAGCGATTTCCAATGACTACTAAAAAGCCAATCACTGGATGGGGGGAAAAACCTTGTAAAGTTGGAGTCAAGCTTCCACCATGATAAACATCGACGAAATGAAAAATTAGTAAGTAACCTACCCGATATTTCCCATGATCAATCCTCCAGTTGGAAAGTCCGGACCAGGCATGTATTCCAACAATTCTTGCAGCTACAAAAAGGCAAATAACCCATGAAATCTCCCAACAAGAGTAAAAAGACTGACAACAGCAACAAAAGCAGAAGTATTAGCACTGTGAAGAGTCGCCTTACTTATAAAGAGACAATGAAGTGTGCAAGTAATGTAAGTTTTGAGCTAAACACAGAAAAGCATGATGCAGTTTTTGCGATCATTTCTTTTTGGTGAAAAAAGAATTATAAACCAAAAGTATTATGAAAAGGGGGTTCAGACCAAGAAATACAAAAGGAAAAACAAGATGAGTCACCCAATCAGTGATAATGAAATAAGCTTCAAACTTTTTTAAGCATACAGTCCTATAATGCCACACCATCCGCCTTTATCATTAACAACGTGAAAAATGAGACAGAAAATATCCCTAGAAAAAAATTTGCAAGAAGAGAAGCAAATTGACATGCCAAAGAAAAAAGAGTTTAAAAAGAGCTGAACAGATCTTTTTTCGGCCAAAGAGCAGAACTGATCAAAACCTTTTTGGTTTGAACATCACCTTCTAGTGAAATAAGGGTGCTTACCGTGGCTTCCGGATTATGAATCAAAGCGCAGAGCACATCTACCAACTCTCCAAGATTATGAGGAGGAATGTTAGTCGCCATGCCAACCTATCAAGAGAGAAACTTACTAGGTCAAAAATATGGAGCACAGGGATAAATTTCATCTACTTCAGAGAGGGTGGAAGAAGATAGAGAGGAAAATGGAGAAGAAAGATTGCTCATAATTGGCGTATTAAATACTAAAGCACAAAGTGGAAGATAAAAGAAATTGTTTTCAAATAAAATCACCGCAATCCCAGAGGAACCATTCATCAATATAGTTGGAAGCCGAGCAGGTAGCAGTGACGGCTCCTTTTGTGAATTATCGAAGTTTGGAACAAAATCAACCTGCAATATCACAGAGATTGATGCATGGAGCTACAAGTTACAAAAACCATTAAAGTCTGATCAGGCAGTAACACAACAAACGATACTCACTGTGTCTTGATCAATGTCTGCCAACAACATGGCCTCCGTCAATGCCTGCATAAACAAGAAGTTATCATACACCGTTCTATGACCGAACCAGTACAGTATAGATTAAGTTATAAGTCTATCATTCTACTTTTTTGAATTTGATTAAAAGACTCCCTCATTTAGCGAGAAGCTTTGATTTGCTTGTCCGCACATAGCTAACTGCTCTAAATAAGTAACAGCTAGAAGACTCTTTGAAGACAACAACTGTTAAGGGCCATTTTGGAGGTGAGAAAGGTTTGGACTCAAGTGCCCTTCGGCATTTGTGCCTACTATTCATTTTGGTTTTAAATGTGTAGTAATATTCATGTACTAAAGAGAAGGCGACAATATTGTCAAGGAGCTAAAGTTCGCCCCATGTTCATCAAAACATTTGTTCTTAAACGGCATGTAGATTCATGGATAATAAGGCCTCTTTAGAGTCTCCATCGCATTGCATTTGCACATGCATTAGCCGCCCTTTGGTGCTTGCCTTCTTTTTCCAGGATCAACAAATATTTGTCCAAAAATACAAGGAAGTAAACAGAAGATAGAAATGTAATCATCAAAATCTCGTATTGGTTTGTAATGTTTTACTCCCTTGGAGCTCATTAATGGCTCTTACTCACTCATGAAAAACAAAATAATCATCAAAGATTACCAAAGCCAAGTTAAACAGATCGTGTGACATGGTTGAGCATTTACACAATAATTAGGGCCTGCTCTTTGTCTCTTTCTCAGATATTAGTACTTCTGTCCTACTTTCTGTAAGACTCGTAAAACATAGACATAACAGCCCCTTTCCCTCTTCACAGTACCCGCAAAGACAGATGCAAAGGTTAAGTCATTTTCAAAATTAAATTATCATTAGTTCCCCATGTAAAAATTTCCAGGTGGTACTAAAACAGATTTGATGTCTACTCATATCCAGAAAGAGTTTCTTCATGTGGTACTTTCTTACAAGGGTCACTTGTCCACTTCAAAAAGAATAAGATTCCTTCTTCAGAAATACTGTAAGCTCCGTTGATCAGGCTCATGGCTGAGGCCCAAAAGAATTGCTATCTCATAGATCTATCGAAGTCGACCGATACTTATTCCTTGGCCCCTCCAAAATTTTCTTAAAGCACTTTAATGCATATTTTCGTGAAGCAACAAATACTGCCACCAAATCAGAGAAGCCAAAGCATATTTTCAAAATTCAGAAGAAAATAATGCAATTAAGATAAGACTAAACAAACCTCCAATCTGCATTCCGTGTAACGCATGGCAGCTGCAGGATCAGCATCAATTGAACCAAAGTTTCCATGCCCTTGTATAAGCGGGCAGCGCAAGGAGAAATCCTGGAAGAGAAATATTGAGTTCTCTGTTGATTGCAGAGAGGAAGATGAAATAGAAATCACCATGATAGTAGGGAAGCGAGAAGAGTAAGAGAGAAAAAGGAAATAGAAATAGAGAACCTGCAAAACCTCTGTTATTCCAGCACGTGTTCAGTGTAGAAAAGATGATGAATTTACTGTTCTAAAACCAAAATCGCTTATTTTTACAATTGGATATTAATCCCACATTAAATTTTCTTCAATGACGTTTATATGTAATTAAGGGATAGCAAATTAGCAATAAGATACCCAATATAAGAAATTCTCCATCAGCTTAATCTTAAAGATGAAATTTTCCCTTAGCTTATCAAAGGAAAATTCTAGTTTGTATATACTAAACTTCTGCAATGTCCCATCAGATATTTGTGAAAGAAAAGGAGCATCAGATAAATCAAAAGAAAAAATATTAAGGCGATAAGCGAAAGGAAACTGCTGCGGGTACCACAGGACCCATCTGTGTGTCATGGGAGTAAGATGCGCATATTATAACTTCATACGCATCAGACAAAATTCTACAGGCCAATGTAATGGGAAACAGGATCATCTCTTCTTGCTCTGTGGCAGAATGACAACACTTAATATGCCCACCGATCATGAAACTATGAGGTGATCGTGTTCTAGAATTCCAATAATGGAGCAATGCCTTGCAAAAACCTGTGTAACATCTCATAACATCGTCCATCCAGAAATTTCGAGGCATTTTTTGTATCCTATTCACATCTGTGAAGCTAGATCTACCCTAGGATTGTGGAAAGATGCATATTAGCACTAACTAAGTGCACTAATAGTGAATAGAAAGTTCCAGCAAACCTCACCCTCACACAACATACTGAAGTGGTGGTGGATCAAGAAAAATGAACAGAAAAAAAAAATCATGCACTACAACTAATCTTGGGTAAAAGAATGAATTGCTTGCACAAGTTTCATCAAATGTCAGAGTAAACATTTTTAAAATTGTGCAAACTGACAGACAATTATAATAGGAAAAACCATTTCACTATGAATAGCATATCAGCTCCTATAGACTACATATTTACCTGAGCCATTCGAACTAAAGAATCGTAAACAGCAGTATCTCCATGGGGATGAAATTTACCCAAAACCTAAAAACAAGATCAGGTGAGCTACATAATACATCTAAATGGGAGCAGCCATGCAAAGAAAGGGAAATGCTAAATAATTACTCAATAAACTACCTCTCCAACAACTCGAGCACATTTTTTGAATGGTTTCCGAGATGAAAGACCAAGTTCATGCATTGCAAACCTGTCGGAAAAAATAATTAGGAAGAGAATCATAAGCAAGATATTTATCCAGAAATTTATAGAAAAAGCGAATGATAGTAATTAACCAGCTGTCGCTAGCGCAATATAATACCCTTTATTGCTCTAAAGTTTTAGCGAAGCCGAGGAGGCTCCAGCTTATTCTATTTCATACATAAAGCACAATAGATTGTCAACTTTCTCCATTTAGGTAAAGAGTGGACGGTCAAGGGCAAAAGTTTCAGGAAAAGTTCCTCTGGGCCTCGTGTTGTCCATCCACCCAAAATTGGGGAGGGGAAAAGAGGCAAACACGATCTCAATTTCTGGAGTTACTCTAATTGTTTTCCGGACAGTGTACATCCTAAAAACATTAGTTCCCTGATCCTCATCTGCTGCAACCACATGACCTTTTTTTTTCATTTCCTTTGAAATGTACCTTTTTGAGCACATATATGCTTACTAAGCCTTGAATTCTAACTTAAGAAGGCATCATGATTCACAAGATTAATTTCTCTTGTTTCCCAACAATGCACGGCTTTGTTCTCCCCCCGACCAGTCTCTTCCCCTAAATATAAACCAGTAAAGTAAACCCACTTCCCCCTTCTCCCACTTCTCTTTGCTTGACTTTCATTCTCTTCACAATCCTTTATCTTCTGTTCAAAAATAGCGGAAAGAGAAGCTTCTGATATTTACTCCAGGAAACATCTAAAGGCCATATCCAAAATCCTTACATTTTACAGATGTTGACAGCACGTGCTTCTCGACATTGGATTCGTGACAAATGCATACACATCTTAGCTAATGTGCATAATTACAAACAGAAGCTGAAAGAAAATGGCAGATATCCCTATCCTACTTCAATGAATTGAATGGATACTTCTCCCAATGCCAACCTTAGCTACCATTGCACACTAAAAGAGAGATCAATCAACAAAAGGATTCTGTGCATATAAAGGAGAAAAGTAGATGAATACTCGAATTACAGCAACACGTTCCTTACAAGTATTTGACTTGAAACAAGCATTAACAGCCTATCTAAAGATAAAGAAAAAGAATATGCTCTTCCAGACATTGCAATGCCAGAACTTAGAGGCGATTAAAAAGATCCTAACTTTCATTTCCGCGAACAACCCCCAAAACCATAACTACCAACGGTCACTGCTATCATTACCCTGCATTTCCTCACCCCCCAAAAACCAAAACCTATATGAAAGGGAATTTTGAACAAGCAGAATCACAAACTCACAATATCCTGCGATGCACCGGCTTCAAACCATCCCTCACGTCCGGCAAAGCCCGACCGAGCAGCACCGATATCGCATACGCCATGTATGCATCAGTTGCCTCCTTGTGGAGCTCCGTTGGGACGATCCTACCATTTCCGTCCACCTCTCTATCCTTGACAATCACGCTCCCATTCCCATCCTGCCCTTCTGCTTGACCCTCCTGCTTCAGAGGCCCATCTCTGCGCCTCGCCCTCACGGACCGAGGGCCCCTCGAGGAAGAGACCGCGTAGAACCGGAGGCACGAGAGGTCGGTCCAGGCGCGGGAGAAGCGCTTGGGGTCGCCCGGCACGGGGAGATGAGAGCGGAGGAGGAGGGAAGAGAAGCGGAGAGTGGAAGTGAATGCCATGGGGGGAGCGGAGAGAGAGCGCGAGCCTGGGATCGTGGATAAAGGAGAGGGATTCATGGGAATGGCATGGCCATTGTTGTGAAGTGAAGCGATGATTTCTGTGGGGGTTTAAGACAGAAAAAAAATGAGTTTTTTTTTAAGGTTTTTGTTGTCCTAAAACCCTAGGAGAGAGAGAGAGGGTTCTTGCGCGCCAAGATGGATGCTTTTCGGATGAGTGAATCGTTTTCTTATCTTCTGGGGTTTTGCAAGAGTGGTGCCAGATTCTTAGTCATTGTTCAATTCCATCCTTCAATTTTAATTTTGATCAGTCTAACTCTTTTTGCTCTTTCTTTTGAAATAATTTGCTCCTTCAAATTGACATTGGCAATCCAAACGTAATTATAGATTCCAATTTGTTAAAATGATAAGCCATGTCAGGACGTTTTTTAGAGAGAGAAAAAAAAAACCAACAACACGAGCACCAGTAGAGAGAAGGTGTGGAGGGAAGCGTGAGGGGCAAGTAGCGTCGTCACCCTACCTATGACGGTAAAAAGGCTGTGATCGTAACTAAAGTTTGGGCAATTGGCCCTGACTATGCAATGTCAACACTATCGCTCGTTATCACTAAAAGTGAGGGTCAATTGACACAAGGTCTTCACCGTGCAAGATCACTTGCCCTTACCCAAATTTAGGCAAGGGCAAATAAGTCTTGTTTGATCACGGACTTGTAAATAAGAAAATATGATATTTATTTGATCATGCTAAAAAAAACAATTTAAAGACAAAATCTGTCAGTTCAATAGACTATGAAGCCAAAATTAAACATGCAATCACCTTTAGCTATTTTTTATTTTTTTATATATCGGCTCTTCGTTATTTCTCGTAAAGGTTTTATTTGTCTATCAGCATCCCGTTTTGTCAATTTCCAGCATCCCGTTTTGTCAATTTCCGGTGCCGAGTCGCCATTTCCAGTCCACATTTGCAAGGAAAAGTGGCATTGTCCTCAAAATCGTGATTGAAGATCAGTTAGAGGACTAAGATGAAATACACGAAGGCCATGAGGCCATTTTTCTAATTTCTCTAACG
This sequence comes from Metrosideros polymorpha var. glaberrima, assembly GCA_001662345.2. Classification (NCBI taxonomy): domain Eukaryota; kingdom Viridiplantae; phylum Streptophyta; class Magnoliopsida; order Myrtales; family Myrtaceae; genus Metrosideros; species Metrosideros polymorpha. Next base: position 1,917,591 of record BCNH02000010.1, read on the forward strand.
ACAAAATAAAGGGATAAGTGAACTAGAATTCCTAATTGAATCATAAAACTATCAAAAAGTGCAATTAAATCTTAAATGCAATCAAATTTTAAAATTTTCAAAATGTACAATCAAATTCTAAGACTTATTACGAAAATGTAATTGAGTATTAAAATTTTCAAAAAATACAATCAACGAAAAAACTTATTTAGATCAATTTAATAAGTTTTAGAATTTAATTGTATCTTTTGAAAGTTTTAAGTTTTAATTGTATTTTATGACAAATTTTTAAGATTTAAATATATTTTTAAAAAATTTTAGAAACTTTTGTATAGGTTTTTCTAAAATAAACGACCCTTGCATTTCTGCAAATTTGCAGAAGCAGTAGGCGCCACTCGTCACTCTCGCCAGCACCGATGCAACCCTGAAGAAGAAGAAGAACGAGATTTCGTCTTCGTCTTCCTGTTGCGCCCATTGATGTTTCGCTTCCTACTCAAAGCGTCGCTGCGAATCCCCATCAGCAAAGGAGGCCTGAATCCCTCGACAACACCCGCACACCCGTATCTCTACCGTCTCTCCGCCCCGTCTCTCTCCACCGCCTCTCCACAGCCCCATTCCCTCGAAGACCACCTCGCCCACGCCCATGGCTTCTCCTCCGAATTGGCCCGCGCCGTCTCCGTCGCCATCGACCCCAAGTTCGGCCCCAAGCTCGACTCCTTCGTCGCCGTCTTCAAGCGCCACGGCTTCTCCCCTTCGGAGGTCGCCCGAGTCTTGATCCGGTATCCCAGAGCTCTCCGATCCAACCCGCTCAAGAACTTGAAGCCCAAGCTCGATTTCCTCGCCGACAACGGCGTCGCGGGTAAAACCCTAGTTCACGTCCTCACTAATGATCCTTATCTGCTTAGGAGGAGCCTGACTTTGCAGCTCGCCCCCTGTTTCAATTGCCTCGTTAGATTTTTCGGCAATAGGAGGGACGCGGTTTCCCTTTTGATGGTCAAGCGGGGGACTTGGGTGTTGCACAAGTTCACCGATTCGATGGAGGTCAATATTAACAAGCTTAGGCAGTTGGATGTGCCGGATTCGAGCATCACGAAATTGATGACGGTCCGTCCTAGGACTCTGTCCCGGGACGCGAGTGAGTTTAGCGAGATCGTGGATGAGATAAGGCAAATGGGCCTTCACCCTTCGAGCTTGATGTTTGTTTACGGGGTGATTACGCTTGCCGGGATGAAGCGCCTGAAATGGGAGTCCAAGATAGCCGTCTTTAAGAAGTTTGGGTGGTCGGATGAGCAGTTTAAGGCGATATTCGTGAAGCAACCTCAGATTATGAATCCCTCTGAGGAGAGGATGGAGCAATTCTTGAATTTTTTCATGAACGAATTGGGGTGGACTGTGGACGAGTTGACACATTGCCCCAGTATTTTTATGTCAAGCTTCGAGAAAAGAATTTTGCCTAGGATGTCCATCCTTTTGTTTTTGCTATCAGAGGGTCTCGTGAAGAGGAAGTCGTTGCTAGGGAAACTCCTCATGTCTGATGATAAGTTTTTGAGTAAGCTTGTGATGGAGAATGTGGGAAAGGCTCCCCAGCTTTTGCAGATGTATGAAGACAAAAAAGTTCTAGCGCAGTTCCATGCTATCAAGGTAACACTGAAATTCCTCCGACTGCACAGTTGAACTTCTCTAGTTGTTACGGGTTATTTTTGGTCTAGACTTTCAACTTTCCTCTTTTGCCTACACAAACATGAGATTGAGTCCAAGTGTGATGTGTAGAGGCAGTTGTATAATGAGGCAATTTAGATATCAATAAAATGGTCATATGGCAATTGAGGGATTTGAGGGCTGGGGAGGTGGTGGGGGAGTTTAGAAATTATGCTAGTGCCGAGCTTTTGAAAACATATTACTATTAGTTCATGTCTTGAAAAATCTCAGAATAACTCTTACTTGTCGGAGTGACGATGATAACATAACAAAAATTTACTTGGGGTCACGTGCATTTCAAGTTCAACTAAAAGCACAATATTTGGCTTCTTAATATTTTAAGTTGAGTCTTCTTCTTACTTTTTAATATTTTTATGCTCTAGTAGATTGAAATTGTGGTGAGGCCATTTTCAACAACAGTTCGAACAGAATAGTCCTAAAGGGGAATGCTAAGGGGGGTGCTACATGAGTCAATGTCTTTATTCTTTCTTTTCTTTGTGAAAAGTAATTATCTTTCTGTCCTTTATCAACTCACAGAGAAATGCCAAGCCGTAAATATTTGTACAGGTCAATTGCTTTTGTTGGTTGTGTTTTTTTTTTAATTCATTTGGCATATATTGGTAGACATAGGTATGTGAGTTTATACAAGTAAAATCCTTTACCTTGCACCCCCAAGTTATTAATTGTGGATATGTCCCTGTTTGTCAAGGACAGCCACGATTTGGCTGACATTGAATTATTTGCTCTTTTTTTTTATTTTTATAATGACTTTGTGAGCAATATCAAAGGTAGAGGCTAGACCGATATGTGTGCAACAAATGACAACCAAAACAAAGGCAGATCTTGTCTGCAATTAATTAGCTGTTATAGACCCTTGTTTAATTTTGCTTGGCCTACTCTTTGGGAGGTGTTATATAGTATTGCCTCCTCGATTAGTTTCATTTTTCTTTCGGCCAGGGCATTATTCAATAGATTCCCCAAAGTTCTAGTTTACGAAAAGACAAAGAACTATTGGGTTGATTTGACGATGCTGATTAGATCTGCGCATGATGACCTAGTTCTAGGACCGCAGTCAATTGGGGGAACATTGCATGTGTTCTTACTTCTTAGACCTCATGAAGAAGCAATTTCAGCTGCACGTTTTGTATGTTATGTGGTCCAGATGTAAACTCAGCCCTTTTATCATATTTCTGGACAATTTAATTTCAGGAAATAAGGACTCATAAAATTCAAGTTAAGCAACGTGGAGAATTTTTTTCATCTTCTTTCTCTTCTTCTTGCACTAAGGTTTCTTCCTTTTTTTCCATTTTATGTCCCCTCTTTTATCTTTATTCTTTCAGTGGGTGGATAAGCAGTTACTATTTTGGGGGACCTATAACACCATCTATCTGGTTTCCAGTTATTCACTGTCCTCATTTATATCAAATTAATCTTTAATTGTCAGTGAAACTAGAAGTTTAGAGATTCTTAGATTTAATTGCTAATACCTATTTAAGTCTCGACTGAATTTCAGTGAATGGTAAGCTACTACGTGTGTGATGACTCAAGATATTCAGACTTCATTTTTCTTCGCTTAGTTTGAGATAACATCTTCCGGGAGAGCGACAAAAGGATAAGTTGAAAGAGCAACTTGCCAACATTTTTTAGTATATAAGGATGGTTCCCAGATGCTATCAATAATTTAGGTTCTCATAGTCCTTTTAGATCTGTGAAGACCATTAATTCAATTTCCCTCTTTATGATTGTAAAATTGACTTATTTTGGATAAATGTTTTTTCCATTCTTTAGCTAATGTTCTTCTGCATCTTTGAACTCTGGATAAGAGAAGGGCATTTCAGTAGCATCACTTTATTGTGAGCATCTTTGCCTAAAATCACAGTTGCTTTGCTAAATTGAGGACTATTTAATTGAGAGAAAATAGAAAATCTATCATAATTTTATGACCGACCAAACTTATAGTTGACATGCATTTGCAGGACATTAAATCTTGTTTTATTCTCTATGTTGCTTTTACAATCTTCTCTAGTGCTCCCGGTGTTGGAGCTCATGTTTTTTCATAACTAGGAGATTCTGTGAACATAGTTGATCGGGCAGTCTAAATTTGCTCTAGGTATAGCCGCCCTTTCTGGTCAAGGGAAATGCTCAGGTGTTTAAAAAAAGGGCTTTTCTTCCTGGAATTAGGTGGCTAACTGTGCTTTGTCATTTGGGATATACTCAGCCTTATCTGAATGTTTAAACTTGTGAGTCAGCATGCACATCGACTCGTATTCGTAGTGGTTGGCAGCGGTCTTGTTTTATTTAGGACTGGTCCATCATGATCTGTGTACCCTTGTCGCCCACTGTTGCTGATTCTCCGCCCATCGTGTTCCTGTCTTCTCACTCTTGGTCTTTTCTTATTGAATGCAGGACTGGTCAAAAGAAGCGGTAGGAAGAGAAGGATGTTTGTAGCATCTCGTTTAGTGAGCTCTGGAGGAGCTCTACGTTGTTCGCTACTTATACGAGATGCCAATGTTTCTCAGATTCTTGATTCAAACTAAGGTAGTACCTTGTTTTCCAAATTTCTTAGGATGGAAATAGATCATTTCCTTCTCCTGGGACTGATATAACTGGATGTGCAAAAAACTAGACATTGTCCCTTGGCTGAAGTTATTTTTGGCTTGGGTTGTTGGCGGTTGGTGCAACTCAAATGTTTCAAAATCCCCCGTCTTGATGATCTGGGCCTATCTCCTACACATTTGTTGGTTTGTACTGAAGTGCTTTGGATCATCTGAATCTTGTATAGGTCTCGTCAGATTTGACTCATCACATGCGTTATTGTAGACTCACGTAGTTATGTTTTTCATGAATTTTTCGGTACAATAATTGTTGCTAATATTGTAATAAAGAGTGCAGGTAACTTTTGAGAATCAAATGCATATTACTGAAAACTGAACTGTAGGGAGTGAGGTAGACTAAGATAAAATATAAGTCGAGCACTTTTCGGGTAGATGATGTCAAATGAAGAAAGAGCATTTTCAATGGCTAGCTTTAACATGTTTAAGTTTCCAAAAACTGTGAGATTATGTGTGATTTATTTTTTAATTCTTGGAATATTTATAGTTTTTCGAGATAAATAAAATCCTAAATGTGAGTTTTGTCTAATCTAATCAAGGATTGAATTGATTTGTGCTTGGGGATTGACGTCAGCAATTACATGAATTTTTTACTTGTTCTATAATGGAGTATCTAAACTTTTTTTGTACAGTCAAGTATCTCAACTGTTCATAATTAGCTCAATATGAGACACTCGTTAAATAAATTGTCATGTAACATCATTTTGCTGACTTGGCTCGCTCATTCAACAAGAGTTGTGATTCGCTTGCTTAAAAAATAGTGTGCCATCTCCATTTGGGTAATTGGTGATGAGGAGAGATAGTTTGTTGATTTGGACAGTTTTAACAGTCCAATATCTCTCTGTTGAAGTAACGTTATCTCAAGATGCACGTGGGGATTTTCCTTGCGCTATTTTAAAGTGATCTCATAATGATCCCCATTTGAAAAATTAAGGTACTTGATTTAAAAGAAAAAGAATAAATATTCAATTGTAAAAATTAAGCTTCTTATGGTTGGTCTCTCATCAGTGTCTGCTTATTAATGATGAAAGATTTCAATGTAAACTCACAGCAAATTCGTGCTGCGCGATGCGATGTGCCCATGCTCTTTGAAAACAATCACGCATGTACTAAGAGATTGTAAGTATGCAAAGACAGTTTGGCAGAAGATTCTACTTACAAGTTTTTGGGGTGAATTCTTTAGTAAAGACCTACACTCGCGGTTGATATCAAATCTATCTAGCGCACCGACAAGGGTTCCCGATAACTGGTTACTTATTTTTGTTGTCAGTTGCTGGCACTTTTGGAAATGAAGGAATAAACGCTTATTTGATAAGGATTTTTGTCTTGCCAATGTACCATCATGCTTCATTCTAGGTTGTGTTAAGGACATTTTAGCGGCTTAACAAATAGAACATAGATTATTTCCTCATAATGAGAAAATAGATTAGCTCGTGGGTTGGACTGCCCCTCTAACTGGTTGGGTCAAGCTTAATTCTGATGGAGCCTCTAAAGGCAGCCTATGCCCCAGTTTAGTAGGTGGGCTGCTGCGTAATGAATCGGGCAATTGACTTGTTAGATTTGCTCGGACTATGGGAGTTTGTTCTTTGCTTAAAGTAGATATATGGAGTATCCTTTTGGGTCTTAAATGACAATTTCTTTGGGCATCCCTAAATTTATTGTGGAGATGGACTCACAAGCCTCTATTTAACTGCTTCAAAAAATCAACTCCATCTCTCAACTTTAGGGACACTCATTTTCAAGATTCAGAAACTTTTGTTGTGTTTCTAGCATGTCAAAAATCCAACATAATTTTTGGGAAGGTAATTCATGTGCTAACTGATTAGCCAATTGAGCCATTCACTCATGTGATGCAACCGATGCTTTCGTTTTAAATAGGTCACTAAGTGGTTTGATTCATTTATTGTTGAGAAATCAGGTTAGTACAAGTTTTATTATGACAATTATGATGTAATATTTGAGCTTCGCCCCTTTTATTATATATATAAAAAAAGGGGAGAATTACATTTGGCCCCCGAATGTAGCCAAGTTATCCCCTAAAGTTTCAATTGTTGCAACTTACCGTTAGCTTTTTGTAATTGATGGCAATATGCCCTCTAAGATTGACTCTAACTAAATTTTTATCACATATTTGACCACATGACTGCACATAATTAAATATGTAAGGCAAGTCAATCATATAAAAATATATTACAAAACTATATATCAATATGCATTTGCATTGACTTTGATCAAATTTTTGCCAAAATCATAATCACTTGCTCTCACATGCAGCATATTTCTGGATTATTCTTCTACTTTTCTTGTTTATATGACGAATTCGAACTCAGTAGTAAGTAATGTGCTGCCACGTGGTCCGAGTAAATTTGGATGGAAGCTAATGCCAAGGGAAGCATTGCAACCGATTTCTAAAATTCAGGGGACAAATGACAAAAATCTAAAAACATAAGGGGCATTATATAGTTTATCCTACAAAATGGAAAAAATTCTAAATAAGGACTTAAAGTATCATTATTTTCTCAAATAAAAACTTGAAGTGAATATTGTTTCAAATAAAGGCCTTAAATAATTAAGGCTCAAAGTGGCCATATCAAGTCTCAAAGAAGACTGACAAAAAAATAAAGTAAAAAATAAAGTCTGAAAGAAAGGCCTAACTCCATCAATTAATCAAGAGCATTTTCATCATTTATTATTATTTTTCTTTTTTCTTTTCTTTTTCTCATTTTTTTTTCCTTCAAGGGCCTGGCTGATCGTGGGGAGGCAACCCTCACCTAGATTTGGCAAGGGCCTGGGTGAGGCGACCCTTGCTAGAGGCTGTCGGCGAGGTAAAAAAAAAGAAATAGGAAAAAAGGAAAAAATTGATGAAAATGTTTTTTTTTTTTTTGTTAATGGTGGATGATGAACCCCCGTCCTTCTGCCTCTTGGGTTGCGACTGGGTCCAGATGTTTCGCTCCCTACTGAAACTCAAGCCTCTCAGAGCAAGTCCCTCGCCTCCATTGACGATCTACCGTCTCTCCCTCCTCTCCCTCTCCACCGCCTCCTCTTCTCCTCCTTCCATCGCGGACACCCTCGTCCACACCCATGGTTTCTCCCCCGATTCCGCCGCCGCCATCGCCCTCGCCCTCGCTCCTAAGCTCGCTCCCAACCTGGACTCCTTCGTCGCCCTCTTCAAGGACCGCGGCTTCACCCCCTCGGACATCGCCAGCATCTTGACCAGATGCCCCGACACCCTCGTGTCGAAGGCGAGCAATCTCCTCGAGCCCAAGCTCGAACTTCTCGAGGACAACGGCGTCTCGGGTAAGGCCCTGGTTCACGTTCTCGTCAACGACCCTTATGTTCTTGGGAGGAGCCTGAAGTCGCAGCTCGTCCCCTGCTTCGACTGCCTCGTCAAGTTCTTCGGGACTAGGAAAGATGTGGCGTCGCATTTGTTGGTCAAGCGCGGGACTTGGGTTCTGCGTGCGTTTTCTAGTTCGATGGAGGCTAACATCGCTACCCTCCGGCGGCACGGCGTGCCGGATGCGAGCATCGCGAAGATGATGACGCTGCGCCCCAGGACCTTGTCGCGGGACGCGGGTCAGTTCAGTGATATCGTGGATGAAATCAAGGGAACGGGGTTTGACCCTTCCTCCTTGTTGTTCGTTCATGGGGTGATTGCGATGGCTGGAATGAAACGTCCTAAATGGGCGGCTAAGATGGCTGTTTTTAAGAAGTTTGGATGGTCAGAGGACCAGGTTAAGGCGGCATTCTTGAAGCAACCCAAGGTTATGGGTTTGTCTGAGGAGAAGATGGAGAAGGTACTGAATTTTTTCATGAACGGGTTAGGGTGGACCGTAGATAACTTGGTCACGTATCCCACTATTTTTTTGTCGAGCTTCGAGAACCGCATTTTGCCCAGGTTGTCCATTCTTCTCACCTTGGTATCGAACCGCCTTTTGATGAGGGAGTCGGTGCCGCCTGGACTTGTGCTGTCTGAATCTGAGTTCTTGAGGCGGTTTGTAATGAAGAATTCGGTCAAGGCACCCCATATTTTGCTGATGTACCGGAATAAAGAAGTTCTGCTACAATTCAACGTGGTTGAGGTAAGACTCGTGAATCCCTGCAGCTCTACATTCATCTTTTTGTTTATTTACTGATTTTAAGTTGATTTGAACTTAAAAATTCTCGTACCATCGGTATCACATGAAATGAAATACAAGTTCAGCTGCAGATGTATCGTTTTTTTTTTTTTGGTCAGAACCTGTAGATGTATCTTAGGGTTAGATGAAAAGCAGCACGCATAATGGGATATCAATGGCATGGAGATGTATTACGGTTATTTGGCAAGGAAAATTGCTGCTAATCTGACCTTTTGTTATTGGTTCTGTGTTGTGAACATTGACATGTGAATGCCTCTGTGGGCATCACGGTAGTGGCTAGGCCAAAATAGGTGCACCGACCAATGCTGCAGCAGGTCTTGTTTGCCTCATAGCAGCATTGGTAGACTTAGTGCTTATTAATTATCATTCGTCTTCGGTCTTTGGGAGGTTCTATACAAGAATTGCCTACTGTAGTTTGCTTCTTTGCTAATATGTTATTCTGGATGCGGAAGAAATTCATCTGTCCCCCAAAGTATCTGGTTCATAAAAAGAGAGAAGAACTTCTGGATCTTGTAATTCTAGGACTTTGGGCAAATCAAGGAACGATATGCGTGCTTTATAATGTTGAGATGAAGCAAGTTATACTCAGCTGAGCAGTCTGCTTTTATGTCCACTCTATTATGTGGTTATAAACTCAGCTCTTACTGTAATTGTTGTGCACATTTTGATTACATGAGGACTCTTTTGTTCCTCCTGTTATATAAATGCTCTTGCTTATGGTTGCATGAAGGTCTCTGCTTCCTCTCCTTTTTTTTCCCTTCGTTTTGAAATTTTCTGCTCTTTTCTTTTGGTTGGTGGATAATCGGTCACTTTTTTGGGGACCACTTATTTATCTGGTTTGCAGTCATTAACTTTCCTTGTTTATGTCGAATTAATATTTTTACAATGATAGACTCAGAAAGCAGAATTAGAGACTTATAATTTTTTTTGGAAAAAAGCCACCAAAGACCTTTTACTATGTCCATTGTGACGCATCTACCCTGAACTATTTTTTGTGACATAGAAAACCTAAAACTATGCCCATTGTTACACATTTGCCCTAAACTTTTTCTTATGACATCAAAAACCCTAAACCTGTACCCGTATGACATATTTACCCTTCATCAAGGTTTCATCAGATGATTTTTCAGCCAAAGCGACGTTTTTATTTGACTTAAGCCAAGTGGGCACATGTGAATACAGTTTTCCTTCCGTCATCTATGTAGGCAGATTTTTAATTGTGTCCATTGACGGAATTTTGACAGAGGGTAAATGTGTCGCACAAGTACAAATTTGGGGCTTTTAGTATCACAAAGAAAAGTTTAGGGTAAATGTGTTATCGTTGGTATAGTTTGGGGTTTTTTGTAGCTTTTTCCCCTTTTTTTGTTGAAAAATCATTATCTATTTAGTCATTAACATTTACTCAAGCATGGACTTAGGTGAATGATAAGCTACTATTTGTATGATGACTATGACTTAAAGTAGTAATAGTCAACTTTTTTCACGGTCTTTCGAGATCACAATTCCTGCATTGAAAACAAAATGATAAGTTGATGCAGCCATCCCTAGCAAATTTTTATTACTTCGTGATAGATGTTTTTAGTGATGTTTTTAGTGATGGGTTCATAAATGTTCTCATCAGAAAGAGTGATTGGAAATTGATTTGTGCTTATTGCGGAGCATAAAGATAATAAATATGTGCTGGTAGTGTGCATGTGTTAGTAAATAGGGAGAGAGTGAGTTTGATATCCACTCCAAAGAATAGGAGGACAGGAAGAGTTATAGTAAAATTGGTTAAACTTGTGATTTGGCTTGCACTTTGACTCGTGTGTTAACAAGACGGCAAACTCCCTCTATTTAGCCCATTGATCCTTTATTGTCCAATAATTCCTCTTTAGATAAGTTACTATTTAGTATTTCTCAATGAAGTCGTGTTTCTCTTTAGTTTCAGCAGTCGTGCATGCTTGCAGAGTCCTCTGGCTTTTACCTGCCTTTTTTTTTTGCTTTGCTCAGTCTTGGCTTTTGGTATTTATGATGCAGACTTGTCTAAAAGAACGGTAGATGGTGACCAGTGTTCGTAGCATCTTGTTACATGAGCTCTGGAGGAGGTCCAAGTAGTTTTCTGCTTTTGCGGGATGCGGATGTTTGTCAAATTTTCAACTCAGACTAGGGCAGTTCCTTCTTTTTTTTTCTTTTTGTGGTTTTCTGAATGGTCTTAGTGAGAATTTTGCTTATGCTGATCGATATTTAAAAGTTCGAACTTAGGATCTTGTTTTACGAGTCCCATGTCGTATCACGTGTGCATTAGCTGAAAGAAAGCACTCAAGGGGCTGCGAAGATTCCTCTTCAACATTGTCCTGTGGCTAAAGTTTGTGGCAGCAATTGAACTATTGTTTTGAAACGTCTTAATGTGTGCATATACTCTTGTACATTTACATTGAGCAACCGAGAGAGAGAGCGAGACCTAGCGCTGCCCCGGCTCACCTTTGTGGCAGGAAATATGCGATAGCCAAGGGTCGCATCGCCTGCCACTGAGGTGCTCGCAGGTGAGTCATAGGCAAAGATCTCTCTCGGTGGCTAGTGTCATCAACCCTAGCCAAAACCCGCCACCTTTCTTGAGGGGTTTGGCTACGGTCTTCGAAGGCTGGCCATCCGTGAGCAAGGCCACCCTGCACAGCCTCCCCCCACCCCTATGTATATATTGGTGCCGCATTAGCATCGTATGTCAGCTTTGTCGCAACAGTTTTGTCAAATTAGGAGACTCAATTGCATAATTTAAACAGCTGAAAGGACTGGATTGCAAAAACAATTTAACTTAGACGATCAAATCGAATAATCATCAAGACTCTCCTGAGTTAGGATACTTTTCCAGATCTGTTCGACTAGTCCGAACATTCTGGATCGGTTGAGCAAATCTTCTATACTCTATAGTTCCCCATCTCGAGCCACCTTCCTTCTGGTTGGCCTCTTAAACCCCCTCAATCTCTCTCTCTCTCTCTCTACTCCACGTTACTCATTTTTAAGAAGTCATTGACGGACCCAAAGCCGAAAACCCACAGAGCAAGCGACGTTGGGCCCATGAGGAAGAAAGCCCAGATCCAACTCAAGCTTCTGAAAAATTCTCTCATCTTCCTTAGGGAAAAATAGAGAGAGAGAGAGAGTGTGTCACAAGCTTATAGAAAGGCCAGCAAGGACAGATCCCTCCTATTGGCAGCATGGCTGCTGCTGAAGCCAAGTGTTGGGGGAGAGGGAGGGGTCTCATTTAAAGATTAATTAATTAGACCGAAGCTCTTCCTTTTTTGGCCCTATTCCAATTCATTTGACCCTCCCATAATCTCTTTCTTTAAGAATAGTTGGTTAAACCCCCCTCACCCATGTGTTGTTGGTATTGTCTTCCCCCTTCCTTCACTCCTTCCATCAATCCCCCTCTTCTTGCTTTGGTAAACCACCTTCTGATTTAGCCCAAGGCGAGATCACAAAATCTTGATTAGAGAGAGAAAATGGAGACCCACCCACTTCTTTCATAACTCTCCTCTTTGCCTCCCTACATCCCCCTCCCTCCCCCTCTCTGTCTCTCTGGCTCTCTCTGGCTCTCTCTCTCTCTCTCTCTCTCTCTCTCCATTTTGTCTCCCACATTGTGTGTCATTTTGCTTTGAGGAGAGAGAAACAGAGACAAGTGCGTGAGAGAGAGATTCTTGAGGGCCCCAGATGAGAAGGTCTCCTCCTTCCTCCTCCTGCTCTTCTTCCCCATCATCATCGTCCTCTTCGTCGGCTTCTTGTGTTGTTGGGTCCGGTAGCCCTCATGACACATCCGAGAAGCCCAAGAGGAAACGCTCCAAGAAAATTCAGAATAGCAATTCCTCAGCCGACGATCAGTCCCAGAACGCCAACAGCCCCAGCTCTGCTCGGCGAAGCTCTATTTACAGAGGGGTCACCAGGTCTCTCTCTCTCTCTCTCTCTCTCTCTCTCATGCTCTTTGCCCACGAAGGAACACCAAAAAAATGCGTTCTTGAGTTCGCAACCTTTGCGGGTTTGCATTTGCATGCGCGAGTACTTGACAGTTGATTGAAAGAAAACCAAAACAAAACGCAGGCACAGATGGACAGGGAGGTTCGAAGCTCACCTCTGGGACAAGAGTTCTTGGAACAACACACAGAACAAGAAAGGACGACAAGGTGAGTGCAGCATGGCCTTTTTTTTTTTTTAATTTCTTTTTCTTTGTTCATGAACAGAAAAATCTCTGTTTATTATTTGTAAAGGGTTAGAAAATCAATGAGATCTGCAATATTTATTTAATACTACCATTATTATTATGATTAAGCTCTTCTTATCAGAGATTTGGTGACCCACTGACTGACTGTGTGTGTTTTATTCCTCGTGATCTCTGTCATTGCCAACGTTCACGTTCGCTTTTGTTGCTGCTTAGTTTATTTGGGTAAGTCTTTAAGATCTCAACCTCAATTTCCAAATTATATTCTCCTGAAAATAGAGTTATTAAAACATTCCAATACTTTAAAATCTAGATTCTAGCAGTAGCTAACTCTTTTTTGGTTTTATTTTTCCATTTTGCTTTGTGGCATCGTTTACAAAAATGTAGGCGCTTACGATAGCGAGGAAGCTGCTGCTCGCACCTACGACCTCGCCGCCCTGAAGTACTGGGGGCCCGAAACGATCTTGAATTTCCCGGTACGCGAAACGAAAAGCCGACGGCAGTCAATTTGTTTTTCCCGACGACTTTGTCTAATTTTCCCTGAGATTTTCAGATAGACACGTACGAGAAAGAGCTCGAGGAGATGCGGAACGCCTCCAAGGAGGAGTACCTGGCGTCCCTGCGGCGGCGCAGCAGCGGCTTTTCCAGAGGGGTCTCGAAGTACCGCGGCGTGGCGAGGTAAATGAAAAACCTTTTTCGGGGACATTTTTACTTGTCTAGTGAAATTGGCCACTAAAGGTGAGCATTTGGTACAATGCAAGACTAGAATTGAATTGAATTGGATTGGATTGGATTTGATGATGGGTTGATTCACAGGCATCATCACAATGGGAGGTGGGAGGCTAGAATTGGGCGAGTTCTTGGCAACAAGTATCTCTACTTGGGTACATACAGTGAGTCCCCAATTCTCTATTATTATTATTTTTACTATACTTTTTGTCATAAATATTAGTAAATTTATTAGCTGGTGCAAACTATAGTTAGCTTTGACTTTGTGCTTTTCACCTTTTCAGTTCAATGTACTTCTTCTAGACATCAATTCGGATCACTCTACCATGATAATTGATTGTTTTTCTTTTCTTTTTTGGGTCTGTATTTAGATAATTTCATAATCGAAATTTATAATAAAGCAGCACCTTAACAATTGTGAAAATGAACAAATTACCTAATGAGTGCAATAAATTCTCAGGCCCTTTTTAACAAAGGAAAACAAAATTGGGTAATAAAAAATCACTTTGTAGATTATACTGTCATCACTTTAAAAAAAAAATTGTCAATTGTCTACCATTTTTTTTTTTTGGTCAAATTGTCTACCAAATTTGAAAAAGTTGGGGATTTCGTGCATGTTTTTTTACCTTTCATTTTACTTCTTTTTTTTTTGGTGAGTGTCATCCCCATTTCGTTTTCGTGGTTGGGCACTTGCCCATTCACTTGATGCATCACTATCTATTGCCCTCCCAACTCCCAAGCATGTTTTCCACATTGGTTTTCTGTTTTTTCGCCATAAAGTTGGTGAATTCCTTTAGTTGACCAAAATCCCACTTGGTCAAAAAAAAATAATTTATCATTGTCTTCAGCAAGTTTTGTGGTCAATGTTAATTATTTAATTCAAATATGGTCCTCTTGCCCTTTTTGGGTATTCACATTACTTCACCAATGTTCCAAGATTGACTTTTTAATGGAATTAATTGGTCGGAAAATATATTGAGTAAACTCATTTTGTTTCTATGACCAAAAAAAAGAAAACCCGTTTTGTCTCTACTCCTCTAATTGTTTGAGTATGAATGAACTTCAACTTAATACATAAAAGATTTTTATGCTTGGTTAAAAGAAAATTTGCTCAGAATTTCTGAAATGAAACGAAACAAAATATCCACGTGGCAGCTATACAAGGGATGGGGGTAATGACAAAGGCGTTATATGTACTTGCATATTTTGCTTGAAACCCTAGTGAAATTCATCCAACTTTTTTTCTTTTTTGAAATTCTATTTTCTGTCTGACCGAACACGAGTCGCGCTTGGCTTATTGCCAAGCATGCAGCACGTGACTTCCCACTAGGGATGCAGTGTGCGCGTGTGTGTGGGTCACTATCATGACATCTTTTGATTCTAAATGATTATTTTTTACTTTAGAGATCAGCAATTCTCTTTTAAAACTCCTTTAATTTCTTTTTTGCATAATGACATGCACGAGAGGTCACGTGCGGGTGACTGTGTGAGCTCTTTAGGGTTGCACTTAAATCCAGCTTTAAAAATATTGAATTTATGAACATTAGGATGTGTAAATAAAAGTATATAAACACGAGGTGCCTCAGAACTTTGATGATTTATGTAGATTTCATGTACTTTCCATGAAAAAGAAACCGCTTTCTGCATGGCGCATTCATAAGCCAATGCTCGTTTTGCGCATGTTTCTTAGAGAAGAGGACCGAAGGTAGGCAATTGACCGCTTCGAAAGCTTGTCTCCATCCTCAAAATGGCTAAGTTTTGAAATCGTAGAACTTGAATAACGTGGCGCGAGAGCAACAGTTGTATTGTTCATGTGATTCACGAATTATGGTTTTTTTCTGGTTTGGTCGGCTCTTCAGTTTGGCCTTAATAGGTTTTCCTTTTTTGCCTTTATTGGTCCACTTCCGCATTCAGCCCTGAAGAATCTTGACAAAAAGTTGTCAGCAATAATTAATCTCGCCTACTGGAACTTAGTCAAATGATCAATTAGAGGGGCTGGTCAACAAAATACAAATCTTGATTTGATGGACTACGGTGTCACGTGATTTCTAAATCGTGTCTTACTTACTAGTAGAAGCTCAACCACAAGTTAATTATTGTTAATTCACTCCATGGAGCCCGCAAAACTACCCAATTGTTTAAATTCAATGTTAATTGTCTTTTTACTTGAACAGAAAAAATTCAATTAAGTTGAATTGTTTGTTTGCTTGCTTGATGAAGATACGCAAGAGGAGGCGGCAGCGGCATATGATATGGCGGCCATCCAATACCGAGGAGCAAATGCGGTGACGAACTTCGACATTAGCAACTACGTCGAACACTTGAAGAAGAAAGGTGTCCACGTCGACCTACCGCAACTCCAAGCAACACCAGCTGATCCTCCCAAATCACAAGAAACCCAGTATGCCATTGTTCATGATGACCCGAAGCCACAAACACCTCTCAAACAAGAAAAGCTAGAGCAACAGGTCCTCCAATATGCCGATCACCTCGACCTCGACCCGACTCCCAATTGCATGGACATGGACTCCTCTGTCATAATGGACTCGGCTGACGACCAGGAGCTCGCTCCCTGGAGCTTCTGCATGGACGTGATTGGGCTCAACCCATTGCTGGTCCCGGACTTTATGATCGAGAAGGGCGGGGAACTGCCAGATCTGTTCGGCGAGCAGGGTTTCGAGGATGACATCGACTTGATCTTTGGAGGGGATAACGGAGCGGTGGAGGTTAAAGGGAGTGTGGTGGAGGGTAATGATGGTGAAGGGATGATGTTGTTGTGTGAGAGATCATCATCCTCCCCATCTTCTTCAACAACTTCAGTTTCTTGTGACTATAGTAGCGTTTGAAGGTCCTCCCTGCTTTCTTTTTCTTTTCTTTTCTTTTTTAAATACCTTTTCTGGGTGGGGGATAAGTTTGGAAGGTAAGAACTGGTAGGGTTTGTTTAACTCTTTTTTGATTTTTCCCTACTTTTGGTGGCGTTGGAATCTGTTGGGGGATGGTTGATGGGAAAGATTAAAAAAAGCAAGAGTTCCCAAATCAATCTCTCTCTCTCTCTCTCTCTCTGTGGCATCTTCTTTTTGAATATATATAAAACCGGTTCAGTGATGGTCGGTGTGTTGGATCAAGCATCAATACACACCAAGATCTGTTTTGCACAGTTGGACATGATCTTTCGTATCAGCAAAATCTAGGATGTTCTGTCACAATTTCGGCCTTGATGTTGCATCATAGCTAAGACCTGTTCTGTTCAAGGGTCTCCCGGTCTCACAGGCCCAAGAGTCCAGGACAAAGCATGCCACATAAGTGACAACAAGCAAGCCATGAGCCTACAGAATCTGTGCACACGTTTGCTATATTTCCTCAGTTCTCTACAAACGGATGATGAACCTTACATTCTAAAGGGAAAAAACAGATGCTAAAAGACAGAAAAGTGGAAATTCGCAGGATTAATTAAGCATGTAATTTTCATAAAGATAATCTGACAAAATCCCCTTCATCCTTTCCCTCCATTGCCTTTACATTAAAGGGAATGAGATTTACACCCTCCATTAAAGAATAAGGCATCATTTAGCATGAGCAGAGCAGAGCAGTACCCTTTTGAACACCATGAAATTGCATTCCGTTTGCAGATGAAAATTTTCCATTGCTATCATACGACTGATTCCGTACGTACAATTGCAAAGAAGCCCCGAATGGTTTGCTTGCTAAACAAGAATAATTTACCATTGTGAGTGCATTTGCTCCTACTCATTTTGGGAAATTGGCAAAACTTTCATCTTCAACTTTGAAGAGGGGTGCGATCAATTCTGACTTCCTGAAGAAATTAGGTAGACAATCAGGTCATGTACACAAACGGCATCAAAATATCGATAGGATTTCAGGTCCAATAATGCCTTATCATGAAAACGGGGAAAAAGATTCAGATTCAGCGGATCAAGCGCGTGAAAATTAGATTAAAGGTACAATTTGTGCACGAACTCACGTTTTGTGTCGACCTATATCTGCTGATCGGAGGTAGAAGTTCTTCAGCTCCAACCTTCATGTTAGGCCCGGATGTTACTCTCCTTGTTCCAGCCTCAGTAACCACAACATTTACCATAAATTCCGAGCAAACTGGGCGGTGATCTGAAAACCGGGACTCTCCTCGATCGTAAGAAATTTGTCGTATCCCATTTCCATGCCATAGTATTCTGTCGCACCTGTGATCATCAACAGCTCCAATATTTACCACTTATACTAACCAAAAGAGAGAGGACGAAGTACTTTTGATGTGCAGATACCATGCCGGAGTTCTCCTTTTGTCCTTTGATTTCACGTTCTCTCCTGCATAGGCATCTGAGTTGTATGAGAACTTGTAAGTAGGCGCAAAGTAGATCTTTCCCTCTTTCCATCCCTTGAACACTCGGCCTGCCTCCCTTTCGATCTTCAACTGTCACAAGAGAATTAATATTATTTGAGCTTACTAAAACAAGAAGGAAACTACTGAGGTCTCGTAAAAAAACACAGTTGATAAAAAATTATGTTTGCGCAAAAAGAAAACCTGATCTTTGCTGAGCAGTGCACCCCATTCTTTCCGGTCCATAAGCCTTTTAGTCTCGGAATAGCTCAAGGATATTCGGTAATTTAAGTCGCCCAACCAAATGACCTGGCTGAAACCATTTTGTGCAGGACATGAAAGTATATCAAAATTCAATACATTATAGCTTGGCTAATGTGAAGTTATTAATCAGATCAGCATGAGAAAAACATTGATGAACTCGAACAAGTCTCCGTGGCACTCACTCGTGTTCTAATATTTTCGTCGGTATCCTGCTGTTAGGGACTCTGCATATCTTTGGGAACTGAGTGTTCTTGAGAATTTCTATCACGTCCGAATTTCTCCTGAGCTCGTCGCCTTCCTTTTCCCCAGATGCCAGGTGGCTGCATATAAAGCAAAAGCTAGTCTGATGGAATGACATACTAACTGAAATGCATCCCTGAAACCAAACAAATGAAAGTTAGGATTCGATATTTTCAGCGATGTTTAAGTTGTGGCAATTTTTTTCTTTCAAGTAGGATTATGAATGTGTGTAGGCACAAATTTAGTGAGAAAAGTTCACCTTATTACCAAGACATCCCATGATCCCACGGCTAATGCACGAGATCCTTAAATGGTTGACGTGCTGCACAAGCTCTCTTCTCATCCATACGGTGACAAAAATTCCAACCATCTGCTTAATCGCTATTAGACCGTACTTCATCTGATTACCAATGGAAGCGGCTGAAATCTCCGGTATCTCAAAACCATTCGATCCATCATCTTCCTCTTCTGAAGAGATGTCGTCTTCGGTTATATTTGACTGTTGACACAGAAAGCAGAGATCTTTACTGTTTTTCCTCTCTAAATCAGATGGACAATTGCAAGCCTTAAGGCGCTTTCTACTCTCCGTCCTAAAGACTTTACTGATCTTCTTAAGGGAAGGCTTCGGGAAGAAAAGTGAACCGGTAATAACAGGGCTAGCTTTCAGTCCTCTATAAGCTGCATCATGCGGTTTGTTGAGTGACTGGTTTATCAGTGCGAGCCACTTCACTGCAGGTTCAGTGTCTTCAATCACAAGCACATTCCCAGCATTTAATGGGACGATTTCCTGAAAACTGGAGTCTGAAGAAACTTACTAAATGAATGAAAGAGCCAAGGCAGTATGCAACTCTGACTTCTTCCAAAAATCCTCATATAAATTCAAACAACATTCAAGACTCTATAATGATGGCCGAGAAAAAACGAGCATCTTCTTCATTTGAACAGAACTTAAAAAGAATCTTTTCCCTTCTAAGGTGTCACATGGCAAGTATCTCGGGCTAGAACGCTATTTGGTTCCATTAGTGCATCTCCTAATCGAGCGGTTGATGAATAACTAATAACTGCTAAGTAAGAAGATATGGCTTTCGGTAAAGTTACAAGAAAGAAGCGGTAAGGCTGTACCCCAACACATATATGTCTGACGGATCCTGGACTCGAAGAATTTCGTCCAAATTAAGGCCTCCGTGAGGAGATTTGCCACCAACATTCCATGTCGCTACAAAAACCCTGAAAAATGAACGTTGAAACAAAACGTCAAAAGCTCAACTTGTTCAGAAAAGTGTTGTGAAGGGGAAGAGGTAAAACAAAAAGAAAAGGATGAGAATCATCACAAATAAATACCTGAAAGTTTGAACGTTTCGATCTATCGGCATTCGTCCAATGCCCCCGAGACAAGAACTCCCAAGTACCAAACCCGGCTGTTGATCTGGAAAAAACAAGATGAGAAGAAAGTTTAAATACATGAAAGACAACGGCAAAATATAGTGCTTGAAGCATCTTACGTCAGGAACAAACTTTATCATGACGTTAATTGGTGGTGAAACAGAGAATTGTCCTGATAACCCTAGCATTTCCAAAGTTGCCATTTTGCTTCTACTAAGAAGACATCAGGGAATTTTGAAACCGAATATCTTTGATTTTTCATTCTTTTCTCATTTTTTAGGAGATATTTTCATCTAGAAGGGCCATCGGAAAGAATGAAGGAAGGGGTAAAAATTCTAGCTTCCATTCCCACCCTAGATTAATATATCGAAGATGGAACATATTCTTCCTTCTAGACCAATAGTATGAGATGCTCTACCCCCTTTCTGGGACCTCTCTTCGTGTTCTTCCATGTTCCTAACTGTACTTCCGCGCCAGGGAATTTCGAATTTGGACCAATGACCAAGTCTTAAATATTCTCGAAAAGTGATATTCCAAAGACAATAAATTCTATTCGAATTAAAGAAAGAAATTCACATGCCCCCGTGTCTTATCTGTAACCTTTATTTTCTAGTTCGACCAGTAGTATTATCCAGGGCCTTGACTTTCAGTGTTTTTCGCGTCCGGAAAATAGTTCGCTTCTAGAAAAATTAGGCCTGAAGATTGCTGTACCGCCAGAATGAATCGCTAGCAATTATCTCTAACGAAAGAATCGAAGATCGCAAGAATTCACTACGACGAACTGCAGATAGAAAACGAAAGGCGCATTCAGCTTTTGCATTTGAACATTTTCTGAAGAAAACTCACCGGGGGAATCGCTCAGATTCTTCTTCATCCTCGTTCCAATCCAATTCTTCATGCCCATGACTTTCTTAGAGAATGACTGAAAATTAAAGCATACAGTTAATTCTTCAGAATTCCGACAAACAATCGATCTCTTCATACTTATAAAACACCCCATATAATCATGATCTGCGGCTGAAAACAACAACAAACAGAACTATCATGATATAATAAGAACAGAAGTATGAAAGGTGGGGAAAAAAATTTGACCTTCTTCTTCTTGATCCTATCTTGATTCGTCAACCGTCACAACCGAAACTGCACTTTCTCATCAATGGAACAGTGACGATGTCGAATAGGCGATGGCCTTCAAAGAACGAATTCGCATTCCGTCGGAATAGCACCGGGAATTGCAACCATCAATTAATTGGAGAAACTGAAAGATCACATGCGGATTGGATAACGTTTATCTACGAGGGCGAAAGAAGTATATGAGCAGGTGTGGATGATATTAATGAGCCAAGAGAAACGAAACCACCAATCTCACACCCCAAGCATCCCCCCTCCAACGAAAAAGCATTTTCCAAAAAGATTCCATCTTTCTTTTCACGGCGAAAATCCTAAAACTCCCAACTGCATATAGTCCAAACGCAAATTAACCCACAAAAACCAGAAGAAGAAGAAAGAACAGAGAGAGAGAGAGAGAGAGAGATTGCAGAATTGCCCATCAACCAGACGTGCCCATACAATATACAATTGCGACTCGTTCATCATAATGTTTTTTATATAAGGCAAAAAAGGAGGAGGAAGAGGAGTCATAATGCAGAGGAGATTACCAGGGAAAAGGACAAGCATCATCACAGAACCATCTTGAACATGAGAGCATCGCCATCACACAGGGCAAGGTGGCAACCCCATATGACAACCAACCCTCTACGTCCCTGCCCAAGTTGTCCGTCTTCCCAAGGAATAAAAAAGTCAACTTTCCCCGACCCACAGAATTCTCAGAGAAGACGTATTAAGATAATGGTCAGGAATTTCCCCCGGTTCTCAAAATCTTGGGGAACCCAGTTTGAATTCAGGCTCAAAGGGGACAATGGAGAAGAACAAGGAACCTGGGTATCCGCTCCTGTACACAAAATCAAGAACTCTGTTTAAAGGCACGAAGGCAAAAGTTGACGTTTCGAGAAGGAATAAGCGGATAGCGAGAGAGAGAGAGGGGAATGGATTTACGTGCAAAAGGGTGCGAAGAATTAGAATTTGGATTTATAATTGGTCTCGATCGACAAGGAGAAGAGACGGTCAAAAGGGCTGGATGAACTTTCTTAACGTCGACGGCTACGGAAGAAGAAGAAGACGCTCGGTTGGTCAGTGAGTCTCAGTCCCCATTTCCAAAGTGAAAGCATTAAAATTTACCGTCTTACACATCTCAAGAGTGCGTGATCTTTTTATGGGTATCCGCCCGCGATGAGTGTACGCTACTCGAACGCTCCATTTTTTTGCACAAACACGGTCTAGGATGGGGCGAATCGTGTTCATTTCGAACGCGAAATCTATCGCGCGAGACTCGTGTAATGGACGGTTGAGATGAGCTTGATCCACGGACTATGCAATTGGGTTGGCCTTATTTTATATGGAATATATGGTGTGGATTGTCTTTTGGAGGGAGGAGTTGGGGAAGCTGTTTTGGAGGAGGAGGAGGAGGACAAAGGCTCAGAAGACAAGAGGGCTTTCCACGTGTGAGGCTGATAGAAGGCCTTGTTTGTCCAAGGAGGAAGTGGTCCACACGTGTGGCCTGCAAAAGAACAAGAAAAAGCATCCCAAGAAACATGCAAGTCCCTGTCAACTTGTGGATTTTTTTTTGGAAGCTTTCCCCTTAGCCTCGGTGACTCACTTGGCTCCCTCAAAGCGATGCATTTGAGCCGGCAACGGCAAGGGTTGGTCACTTTCCCCCTCCCCAACATTTAATTAGAGGGTCTCTGTTCATCGTGGTCCATACCCTACTCTTCCTTACCCATTTCTTGAAACCCCTTCCTTTTTTTCTTTTTTCTTTTCAATTTAGATCGTTTTTTTTTTAAAAACAAGAATGAAAATTCGTTCCTTTTATGTGGGCAATGAGGAGCATGTACGTTTGAAAGCGGGTCGACTCCTTTATGACCGTTTCGAACGGCTAAGATGGGTCTCGATTGATTTCCTTGTTTGTAATGATTCGAATGAGAATTCTTGCCGTGCTTTGAGAATGAGCCGATTGCACAAAGAATCGGTACACATTATGGAAATGGAAATCATAATTCGAAGGGTCTCTGTCTTTGGAAAAAAAAAAAGGGATTCACATATTGGGTGGTGAAGTTAATAAATCGTTACACGTAATCAAGTTGGAGTATGAATCGAATCACAATTTGCACACGACATCACTCTCTTTGGTATGGCCATGTGGGGACAAGGGAAGGTTCCTTCCTTGGTAGCTCTCGAATTCAAAATTTGTGGAATTATGAGATAATTATTGAGTATTGCCTTTGTATTTTATTTAAAGTCAAAACCACAACTTGAGTTTTTCGAGAAATAAACCAAATGGCCATTTTAGAAAATTTCACCCCTCACCACAATCTCTCAACTACAGAGTCTTGATTTCTCTCTTAGGAAATCCATCGTCCTTTCTTATGTACTCGATCGGTTAACAATGTCCGTTCCCAAGGAAGTAGACAACATCGAACAAACAGAAAGGACGCATCATTGTACCAAGTAAAAGGCAAAAACTAGAGATTAAATCATAGTTGACAATTGCAATTCTTTTTCCTTTTTTTGTGTGGAAAAAATACATTTATTTTGCGAATAATTTTACTACAATGCAAACACCAATCATCCTATTTCCTTCAAAGACCATCACGGTCTTTAGCTCAAAAGACGCTTAGGTAAATTAACGAGTGCCCTAAAAGTCACCCATTAATAGCCTAAAGATAGAAAAGGCGAATTT
Source organism: Metrosideros polymorpha var. glaberrima (assembly GCA_001662345.2). NCBI lineage: Eukaryota > Viridiplantae > Streptophyta > Magnoliopsida > Myrtales > Myrtaceae > Metrosideros > Metrosideros polymorpha. The sequence continues at coordinate 1,940,953 of BCNH02000010.1, forward strand.
CGACACACATTAAAAAAAAATTTGAATTTTGAAAAGATTTTCTCGTGAATAAAAGTACAACACCCCTGTATAATTAATGCTTCTTACGAAGCAACTTAGGGGCAGTTTTTTTTTTTTATAAATAAAATCCTAAAGATAATGATGCACTTAGGCATGAACGAAGGACCCCCCATTTGAAGAACGGGTCAGTCCAAGCTCTGTTATCTAGGAAACGGTCAACCAATCAATCAAAATAATGGACACCACGTTATATTAATCTAGCCGCTAGGGCTAAGCAGAAAGAAGCAACCTGTGAGGAATTAGTGGCAAGTTTCATGATGGTCCCAAAAGCTTTAATTTGTAGGCAATTATTAATTTTTTGTTTCAAAGAAAAGCAGATGATCCCAAAATAGTGGAAGACCAGGAATATTTTCTTTTTTTTTTCTTTTTTTTTTTCTCAAATTTGTGTGAAAAGTGGTGAGAGGAATCTGGTTCGGAGACAGCATGTTTGCTGTGTTCTGCTTTGTGCTTCAAATTCGATGCAACCGTTAAATTATGAAAGCGAGTATCGTGTAAAGGAATTGCCTTCAAGAATGAAGAAGAAAAATAGTTCAATTTGTTCTACGGTGCCCCGACCCGCATACTCGAAAAAAGATGACCGGAAAAAAAGCCGAGGAGATGGTCCATCCCATGTCTCTCGCTGGCTTGATTTGTGATCATATGCGCAAATGCGAGCTCGAAGGTTGCGTTTGGTTGTCCAAATGTGGATTGGAGTAGGGTAAGATAAGGTGGGACTAGAAATTCTTCGTATATCTTCCAGATTGTAGAAAATCACATCATATATGTGATGCAACTTACGGTAGGATTGAAAATTGTTGAAAATTTTCCGCCGTGTCCAATTACTTCGACGGAGAGACATGCAATTTGATCCACAGAGAGAGAGAAACAAATGGCTGAGGAGTATGTGTGTGTCTAATCACCCCTTCTAGACCTGTCAAAATTAGTCATAAATCCATTTCGTAACCCATATTTGATGAGCTCGGTTGTCGTATGAGGTTAGTTATATTAGTAAATATGTTATAAATGGGTTAGTTATATCCATAATATGGATATTAAATGGATTCACAATTTACTTAGTCCCAACCCAACTCTATGACTCTCTCTTCACTCTCTCTCACCTCATTCGATCTCGTGCTTGCTTACTTTGTACTCTCACCTCAATTTGGGTTTTTTAGATTTAGTTAAATATAGAAGCATTTCAACGATAAGGTCGGGTCGAGTCGGGTATGAGTTACTATATTTGGATTGTGCAGAAATGAATCGATTTGGATCAGAACATTTTCGACCCAACTCATAACCAGATCCGACCCACCCGTTTGACGGGTCATACTCAAATTGTTGCTAGGTTATGGTCTCTTCCAATGGTTGTTTCAAATATGATGAACGGAGTGAGTATTAGATGACAAGTAGTAGTGGGCCTACTTGAGAGTAGACGATGTTCCAGGGGAATTGGGAATGTTTCACCACAGTTGCAGAGTAAGCCGATATCTTCACAGGTAAAAATATATGCAACAGTTAACATGCTTAGGATAAAAACAATTAGATTCTACGCCCACAAACGTACGAGTTTCACAGCCCTTGTACTTTCTCAACCATTGCGATGGTGCCTGGTTCTCTCGATTGCTTGTCCTGTGCTGGCCGTGGAAAGCACCCCGACGACCGATATTCGTACACCATACCCGCAATTGTCATCAATCATGGCTTCTGGACACAGCCTGATCATGCAAATCGGCCCCACGGCCGGAGACGCGACAATCGTCATCGGACTCCTTTTCACCCTCGTCGTCATAACACAATTGGCTTACCGAAAGATGACAATCGGTGGTGATCAGAGGCAATTGCGATCAAGCAGCGGTCCGGAGTGACAATGACAACTGTTGTGGTGGGGGTCCTCACGTGGTGGCCGGCGAGCAATATCCCAATGCTTCACTCCATCGTTGGAAAATAAGAGGATTTGTTAAGTTACTTTCCCTATTCCAAAATGCTTATCCAGCATTTTATTCGAGTATATCCAATGTGGACGACATTGCGAAACACCGTATAGGATAATTTACCCTATCCGACTACCAAATGCAGCCTAAGTGATCTTTGAGAATGAGAAAATTAAACTTGCTTCAGTTGCGTCACGAAAATAGCGAATGAGTGGGGTGTCATCGATGTGTCTAGTCCGAAATAACGTTAAAGACGACCGGCAAAAAGCAGCCTCTTGATTTGGACAACGAGAATTAAATCCCATTCTTAAAGAATGGCTTGTCAGATTGGGTATTCTAAGACTCATTCTGCTTCATATGACGTGCAAGTCATGCAATTGTCGCAGTTGAGATTATACATCAGCATTACCCACTCACTCATGGTCATGGTCCTCCTGAATAGTCTTCCATAACAAAGCCTGAATTCCAGAACGACGACATGGAGAGCGTAAATGCCGTTCGGTTATCAGATTCGATCGGCATCGGTATTGCGAAACTTGAATTTCACAGACCAAACATGAGATTTTCAACAACAAAAAAGAAATCGCGCACGGAATGGACTGTCCCCGTCGTTGCGATAAAGTAAAACAAAGAGACCAGCCCACAAGGCCAGACAGAAATCTCTCTTGTTCACTAAAGGGTGCATTTGATAATCTGCCAGAATTTGTAATTCTGCTCCAGAAGTAATTCTGGAGTAGAAATACGTTTGGTAAAGAATGACTTCTGAAGTAATTTTCTATTTCTGAATAAGAATTATGTTTGGTAAAAAAGTGATTATCTAGGGTCAGGATCAATTCTTGTCAGAAGTGATTTTTTTTCTATTTTCACTTCTCATTTTCCTTCTTACGCTTGTAGGCCACTACTACCGGTTGCCATCGGTCGCCAGTAGCCGCCCGCCACCAATCGTCGCCGCCCGCCGCCGGGTGGGGGGCGGTCACCGGTCCTCATCGGTCGCCGATCCCCAGGTGTCGTTTGGTAAACTTGCCAAAAGTAGAAATAGAATGAGGGTGTGTTTGGTAAACATAATTTCTCATTCTCTGCCAGAATTGATTTTGATAAGAATCAATTCTTGCCCAAATCAAAAATTCTGGCAATAATTTTTTTCAAACGAGCCCTAACATATCAAATTCCAGCCAAGAGCATTAGTGTATTATTGAGGTCATGCAGCCAAAAAAGAAGACGGATCGGCAGTGTACAACTCAGTGCATTGACCAAATGCTAAACCTATTTTTTGGTTGTTGGTTTGTACAAAGTAAAAAGGCTCATAATTCTCGTCCAATTTAGCTTAGCAGAACTGAGTAAGCACGTTTTCGCACATGCTAATCTCATCAATTAGCGTCGGTAATATTCGGCCCGTCGAAGAAGATGTTATCCTTGAAGCGAGTCAAAAAAAAAACCACACGCAAAATTCACAAAAAAAGGGAAAATTAAGCAACTCGCACAAACTTGTAACAGATACGGGCGACCTCTCTAGATTAATTATAAACAGAAAGTTTTCCTGATGAAGACGGATCAGGAAAATACTATGCTCAAACTTACTTCCGATATGACATTAATACTTAATTCTCTTGCCTTTTTTGGCACAAACAAAATTAGGTACGAGACCCAATGGGACCAAATACGTAAACATAGAGACCAAAATATTGACTATGGTCTTCACAAATTAAGAACGCGCATGACAACCATTCTGGAATAGAAATTTATTTGGTAACGCAATTTCATTTTTATTTTATTTTTAGAATAAATTTTTGTTTTAGAAATGAGAAGTAAAAATTTTATACTTCTCTATTTCTAGAACAAAAATAGATTTTTTTTTTTCGTTCTCTTCTCTCTACTAGCTCCTCGCCTCCTCCCTCCCCTCTGCCGCCCACCAACTGAAGCTTGCCGCCTGCCTGCCGACATATGCCACCATTCGACGCCCGCTGCTGGCTACCGCTACCCTTCATTTGACTCCCCCGCCACCGCCAGTTCGATGTCCACTGCCGTTCGCCGTCCGCCTCCGATCGCCGATCCAATGTCCATTGTCATCCGCTCCCCATCGGCCGCCATCTATTCCCCACTGTCGTCGGTCGCCCTCAGTTGATCCGATGTCCACTGCCATCCATCACCGTCCTCCGACATCCACCACCCCCATCACCGACCACCTCCATTCGCCCACCACTGGTTCGACATCCACCGCCGCCGCCGACCACCATCGTTCGCTACTAGTCTCCCGTCACCGTTCGCCGATCAAACGTCCATCGCTCACAAACATCTAACGTCCATTGCCGCCATAAGAGAAATAGAAATTTTATGTTGTTATTAAATGAATTTTTGTTTAAAAAACAAAAAAATTGTGTCGTTATCAAAAAAAAAATTTGCTCAAAAATTCCTCTAGAAATCATAAATAGAAATATCTATTTGTCTAGAAATATATTTCTGGGACAAAATAGTTGTCATTCGCACCCTAAGGGTCTACATGACAAAATTTATGGAACAGAATTTTTATCCCAGAAATAGGTTTGAAATAAAAATCCGTTTGTTAACGCAATTTCATTTATCTATTTCTAAAACAAATTTCTGTTCCAAAAATAGGTTTAGAACAGAAATCAGAAGCAAAGGGCGCGCATGACAAAATTTCTATTCTAGAAATCAATTTTTGTTCCAATTTTTCTATTTCTATTTTAGAAATCAATTTGAGTAGAGAAACGTGTTTGATAATAACACAAAATTTTTATTCTTTGAACAGAAATTCCTTTGATAATAACGTAAAATTTCTATTTCCTTGACGGCACCAGACAACAATGGATGACGGCGATCGGCGAGCGATGGGTGGCTGACGACGGTGACGATTAGAGGTGGCGACCGACGGCAGAAGACGAGTGACAGGCAATGAAGGCGACAGCGATGGCAATCGATGAGGCAGCGGAATGCAGGTGGCAGGCGACGCGGGCGACTAGTGGCAGGTGTGGGCATTGGACGGTAGCGATAGGCGGGTGGGCGGCAGTTAGCATGTAGGCAGGTGGCAATTGGCCGGTGGCAATCAGTGGTGGGTGGCGACAATGAAGAGCTGGGAGAGAGAGGAGAGCGAGTTGCGAAGAGAGAGAGAGGAAAGAGAAAATTTCTTATTTCTGTTTCAGAAATTAAGAAGTTGAAAATTCTAACTTCTGATTTCTGTTTCAGAATGATTTCTTAAATAAAAATTTGTTTCAGAAATAAAATAAAAAAAATTGCATTACCAAACGAATTTATGTTCCAAACCTGTTCCAGAATGATTTCAGAAATAGAATTTGTGAAACAGAAATGTTGTCATGCGCAATCTAAAACTTCTTGATTTTTGGAACGAAAATAGAAATAAAACCCATTCTCTCTCTCTCCCGGCTCCCCGCCTTCTCCATTGCCTTCTCCGCGCCGTCAGAAAAATAGAAATTTTATGTTATTATCAAACGAATTTCTGTTCCGAAAATAAAATTTCCTCCTATTATCAAACGCATTTCTTTTATCATAAATTGATTTCTGAAACAGAAATTTTGTTATTCGTGCCTTAAGAGTATGCATGATCATAAAGTTCCTTATCATGGCATCTTTTGATTCTAAATGATTATTTTTTACTTTAGAGATCAGCAATTCTCTTTTAAAACTCCTTTAATTTCTTTTTTTCATAATGACATGCACGGGAGGTCACGTGCGGGTGACTGTGTGCACTTAAATCCAGCTTTAAAAACATTGAATTTATGAATTTTAGGATATGTAAATAAAAGTATATAAACATGAGGTGCCTAAGAACTTTGATGATTTATGTAGATTTCATGTACTTTCCATGAAAAAGAAACCGCTTTCTATGCATGGCGCATTCATAAGCCACTGCTCGTTTTGCGCATGTTTCTTAGAGAAGAAGACCGAAGGTAGGCAATTGACCGCGTCGAAAGCTTGTCTCCGTCCTCAAAATGGCTAAGTTTTGAAATCGAAGAACTCGAATCACGTGGCGCGAGAGCAACAGTTGTATTGCTCGTGTGAATCGATATTTTCAGCGATGTTTAAGTTGTGGCAATTTTTTTCTTTCAAGTAGAATTATGAATGTGTGTAGGCACAAATTTAGCGAGAATTTTGTCATTCGCGCCTTAAGAGTATGCATGATCGTAAAGTTCCTTATCTCAACCAAACATCTCTCAAAATTGTAATCTTCTGCTACAATATTCCTTTCCTTATTGTCAGATATATTTGTTCAAATTCTACGCTTGATTAGTTTCGCACTTTTTTTTTTTGGCCAAGAAAAGATTGTTTCATGCTCTTCACTCTTCAGTCGTTTCAACAGAGCATGAAAACCTTTCCACCATATCCCACTTCTAGCCTCATTTAAAATGTAAAATATAGAAAGACACTCTTCTTTATGAGAACTATTTTTGGTTTCAGAAACAAGAAGAGTTCTACCAACCGTGTTTTGCAACCAGATTTTCTATTTGCACCATCAGTTTTTCACTTAAAACGAAACAAACGCAACTTTTGACATCATGCGTCCCCTGAATGGACAACCTCTCTATTGAAACAAATCGATGCTACAGCTATAATAGCAAAAATCTGACGATGTATAACAAATTTACTAATCTAAGCTTAACGACTGAAAAAAGTTACACATAGATTGTCTAAGCACGAGGAATCACAACTCTATAAAGAGAAAAGCAGTCCGGTGGCATGAAGCAAAACCTTCAGAGCAAAAAACTGGATCTAACCAAGTGATACATAACAAGAATTACAGAGGAGAACAACAAGAGCCAAAACATGTCAAGATTGCATGGGTAACAGATTTTCGGATTCAGGCTCATGACCATGCACTCTCAGGCGATAAATGCAAGTATGAGTGGAGCATCCATGGTTTGACGTGAAGTCTAACCTGACTGTATCAATGAGACCAGAAGCTGCTGAATCCATGACATTAAATGTTTGAGCATTGCTCTTCTCAAGATCATACACGAACTCTGCCAAGAGAAACATCTTCTCAGTGTCAACTGCCACTGAATCAGCTTGTCCTTGAAGCCATCCAGAGACCCTACAGTCCTTAGGAGCACTTGACCTGTCGTAGGCTACGCTCTGTTCAAAAATCATTGCCAATCACCAATTTTTCAGTACAAATGCCAACCAGGTAAAAATAAAGATAATCAATTCGATTATCTGATGATTATCCACAAAAAAGAAGTGAACAAGGGGATGAAAAAAGGTGGCAAACAAGCACCAGTTATATCTTATCTCATAGTAAAGTAATGGCATAAAGTGACTGATTAAAAGTCAATGGGAAGAGAATCCACGTTTCAGACAATTCCAAGTTGATGGTTAATAAATATGAATAATGAAAACAGAACTGGAATAGAACCCATGAAGATACTAGAAACACAGAAGTATACAAAAGATAATGCAAAACAATATAACGATAATGCAGACAAAAAATAGAAATCAGGGTCAGGAAGAAGTTAGTTACATCCCAGTCCAATAAAAATGTGAACATCAAATCCTTTACCATATCAAAAGGCAATTCCAATCCCTTGAATCTTCTCCAGATTGTAGATTGGGTAACAAATCGCAGAAAATGAAATAACAGCAAACTATTTGACAAGCCTAACATAGTGATCAGATCAAATGCATCCCACAACAAATTTGACCAATATACAGCTGGTAGAAGTGCATAACGAATCATCAGCAGATGGAGCAAAAACCAATTCAGTGATGAGTCAAAGTCATCAGACAAAATGCATAGAACAAGAATTTTCACCAACTAGCTAATCAATCGCAAGCCTACTTAAAGCAAAGTCTCTTGCTTGAATCATAAAATGCGTGATCTATTTCGCTCCGTGCGAGGGAACTTTCACCCCATCCTAATGTTATTATTCTGATCTGTCATTTAGAACTATCAAACCTTTCAATATAGGTTTTGCTGATTTGTACGAGGTTGCACAAGGCCCATACTACTCTCATTCATGAGAGAAGCTCCCCAAAAGTACTTTCAGATTGTAAGTTAGTAATGCTTTAATATACAATAATCTCGCTATCTAGTATGCAACACTAATGAGCTCGCCCAGCAGGACAATAGTTGCTTAGCTCTCCTGTAGTGTCAAATTCATGGTTTAGGCTACTTCCATTACCCTTGCAGGAACCACCAAAATCAGTCTTTGCTCTCTATTTTACCAATTAGTGTGTGCAATACAAGAGTCAATTCTGCTTCTTTTGCTTTGACTACTAAAATATTTCACTTCACAGGTTCTCTTTGCTGGCCATAGACTTAGCAAGTAATCAAAAGATTGATCTACAATAAACTTAACCAAATCTGACATATGCAAATACCCACTAATTATACCAAAACTGTTAGGCCACCATCAATACCATCCACCTCCACCACATTGAGCCACAACTACTACCACCACCATTGCCAGTGTCCAATCAACCCTACCACGACTGCACCAAACATGTTGGCAGTGATTAAGAAAATCCAACATCCCCTATACCACCCAACAAAACAAGTTCCTAGAATCCTTTTCAAGAAAGAAGCTTTGCTTGGCCCGACCAGTTGGAAAGTATTTCACAGTTAGGGAATTATAAAGGAGATGTGTCTCGTTGAAAATCACAAAGTTAATGTCAAAAAGAACGAATACATAGCATTCATAAAGACCTATTTTAGAAGATTCTATCATTCTAGGTAGCGGATTTTCACATAAGATGCATCCAGTACCCCCAATTTCCCCCCTTCTTGAGAGAGGGTAAAGGCCAAAATTCAAACCCTCACTTCACGTACCACTCTCTCTTGTTCCTAATATCATCCAACTAAAAGAGAAACGGCTAATTATTCAAGCAATGACCTCATTTATACAGCTTTGTAAAAGCCTTCCTGTGACTCAAGCTTAACGATATGCCACCGAGAAGCCAAAACCATCACTTCCAAGTAATATTGTAAAATTATAGTCTAACCATCACTTCCCCAAATTCTAGGCCACTGCGCTTTACAAAAGCTTCGCTTGTTTCAAAGCAAATCTACACCAGCAGGCTTTTCCGCACTACTACAAAAATTACAGCAATCGGAAAGGATGAGGCAAAAGTCTCTTTGCATGTGTAAAAATAAAGCATTACCAAGCCCGTACAACTGAAACCCAAGCTTTTATTTGGTTCATTTTAATTAGGCCTTTAAATTACCACTTTTATTTAACATGGTTCTTGAACCTTGACTGCTACAAGGAATTTCCCAGATTAGAAGCAAACCACAAAAACACTTTCTTCTAGGTATGCCTAAAATTGTTTTTCAATAAATACCCTCTGAATATAATAAACATAGACATGGGTTTGGTACAAAAACAGAGTGTAACAGAATTATCTAAGAGCAAATTAAAATTTTCACAAAATAATGTGAAAACATTCTCCAGCACAGACATAAATGGACAGCAGGCACACTCTGCAGTGAACTGCTGAGACCAAAGATCCACATTGTTAAGAATGGGAACTAAGAACTCCTCTTGCAAGCTGATCCACAGAGGTCTCTCAAGAATGGTATAAAAGCCATATGGTGTCACCTTGCACAGGGGCCAGTGATGTCTGGTGGTAAGGAGGTTCTAAATAGTGAGAACTGACAATTTATAAAATGGGCCCATAGCATTCTAAACTTCACATCACTAGACTTATGAGCATGAAGATGGAAAAATACAGTGCACTGTCCTTAAAATACATCGGCACATATATTTTCCTGTTCCTGTGTGACCACCTCTTTCTTGTGTGCATCAAAGTGAGGGCGAACATTTGGCCCACTACCAGTAGCATTGAACAAAACACGTTTGGCAAGATAAAATAATGCTCTATCTTCTAACTAATTTTTCTTCTTTTTCTTGTTCTAAGTGGCAACAATCCAGATATTCTCCCATGTCAATGTCCCCAGTTTAACCATACAATCTAGTCACAAGTCTGCAGTTCATCAATATAAACCTCAACTAAAACAGAATGAAGCAAACTCTGAGCAAGCACCGTAACCAGTTACTTCGGACAGAGGAAACAAACCGCAATTCTGTTACCTCTCGTCAATAAGTCCTCATGTTTAAATTAATATATAAAAGACCCACCAGCAAATCTTAAGCACTCCCGTCATATCCCAAGTATATATAGGCAAGAGACCAAGACAAAACAGCAAAAGAGGAAAGTATACAGCCAATTCTGCATCTAGAATTGCAATATGTTATGCAAGAAAGCATCACCTTTGCCACATGTTCCAAGGTAACAGCTTCAGGAACAATTGCTGCCCTAAGCCTAACTTGCACATAGCCACAACTTCCTTTCAAAGGAAAGCACTGGCCAGGCTCACCAAAACTGGGTTTCAACATTTTATCCGCATCAATATGAACACCATGGCGATTGCTTATTGAAAACCAAGTACTTGCTTTCCCGACAAATAAAGGCTCTGAGTGTTTGACCACCCATCCTCCACTGAAGAACAGCGCATAATCTACCCTTCCAAGCCCATCTGCAGCATGTTTCTCTATCTCCTTCAAAACCACATCTCTTGCATAAGCCTTTACATCATCTAAACTGACATCACTCTGATCGCCTACACCGCCCTTTCCCCTCATAAACCCTTCGATGAACTTCTCAAACTCTTGCTTCGATAACCAATTTCCTTCCTTTAACTCACTCAACGACTTCTCCACAACTTCACTCTTGGCTTCCAGTTTCTTCAGATCACTTCTCATCATCACACTCCTATCCTCAATCTTCTTGCTTAATTCCTTCCTCAGCCCACCAACCTCACTCTCCAGTTTCTTATCAACCACATCCACCTGCACCTGAATCATCTTCGAAGTCTTCTTCAACAGCCCCTCCACTTCCGCAATCCGCCCCTCGAAATCTGTAAACTCCGCGACACTCCCCGGCGACTTCATAGAGAGTCTCATAACCAACTGAACCAGTCCTAGCAGGACAGCCAAGAGCACGAAATTCTTCATAAAAACGCTCACCACCGTGAGCCACCGCGGCTTCTCGACCTTCAGGGCCACCTTGCGAGCGCGGCGCGGGGAGATCGTGGAATTCCCCAGCGCCTTCCTCACCGTCGCCAGGTCCTTGGCCTCCCTTCGGATCGAGTGGTGGCTCAGGTCCTTGCTGTTGCCGGAAACGGCCTTGTCGTCGGCATTGGCCCCGTTCTCGGCGGGGAAGAGCTCGACGCTGCTGTTGGGCTTCTTGTCGCCGAGCACCACCGGCCTCCGACGCGCCGACGACGCCGGGTTCGCGGTGATCGACACCGTGGATGCGGACATTCTCGATGACGGCAAGGAGGGGGAAAACAAAAAACCCTAATCTTGTCGATGAGGGATCGGTGGGACGGACATAAACGTCGATTTACAGAGAGAGAGAGAGAGAGAGAGATTTGCGTGACGATGAAGGAGGTGGAGGTGGCGACGATCTGAACGGCCGCAGTGTTCTGATTTTGATTTCAAATTACGGTTCGCCTGTGGCAAAAAATAATAATAATAAATAGATAAAAGAAGTCGGCAGTATTGTCTTGCGAAAATCTCTGATTTATTTTCTTTTCTTTTTCTTATTTGTCGATTAATATCATCTGTAATCTTTTAATAGAAATATATCGTTTTTTGTTCTTCGTTTTAATTAATTTTTCTATCAAAATTTTTTTCGAAAGGCTAAAATTATAAAACCATCATAAACGAAAAATGAAATAGTCGCTTTTCGCTACTTTTTTTAAAACTGAAAAAACTATCCACTACCTAAACAAAAACAAAAAAATACTCACTTTTCTTAACAAAGCTCGCGTAGTACATGTACGTTCTAAATAACACTTTTTGTTGAAAATATTTACTTGTGATTATCCCAAATTTTAACGTTTGTCTAGTCTCTCGGCAAGCTTTTCAGATTTGTAGAGAAAAACCTTAGGATGTGTTTGGCAACAATTCTAATTTTCTAATTCTGTTTTTCGAAATAGAAAAAGATGATAAACCTATTTAGTAATGTAAATTATTTGGATTCTCTAAATTTCTAATTCTGTTTTTGGGAATAAATTTGGAGTAGAAATAAGAATTAAAAAAATTGATTCTTTGTTTTAAAATCACTTTTGAGAAACAAGTTCCCTTAAAAAAAACTAACTTATTTTTTTCACTCTCACTCTTTCCACCGGCCACCGTTTCCACTAACATTTTTATAATTAAATGAAAAAAAAATTGGGAAGGTGGAGATGATATGGAAAGAAATTGTTCCCGTGAACAAAAATTTTGCGCAATTGTTAAACGCATTTCTATTTGGAGAACAGAAATTTTGTGCAGTTACCAAACATATTCTAATTCTCTAAAACCCGTTTAGGGAATGAAATCATAAAAAATCAATTATGTTCAAAATTGATTTTTTTATCAGAATCATTGTCAAAACGCACCCTTAGCCCACGTCTAAAAGTATATGCGGAAGTTGGTCACCAGCACTTTTTTTTCCTTGTTTAGGTAGAGTTATATTTATAGAATGTACTTTCATATTGGAGTTTATAAAAGTATATGTGGAAGTTGAATTGAATTAATTCGTTAACACAACATAAAAGGAATTTCATGATTTCTAACACATTCCAATGCTTAATAGCAAGCACAATAGTTTGAGAATACAAGTGGATGTAAATTGAAGGAAACAAAGAAAGACACTTTTTTTTAACCAATCATACGAGGTTCATTGAATGATTTTTTTTTTTATCTGGTTCTATCCTATTCTAGTTCTATTATACAAGTCATCGTGTGTGTTATGTGTATGCGAAAGTAGTGAAATCTCGCTCTCCTCACGCGTCTCCACCCCAATCCCCCGAAGGTGGGGATTCAAACCCTCCATCTCCCCTTTCTCAAGTGGGAAGAGTGACCACTAGAGAAATCACCCAATAATTCATTGAAGGGTTAATACCACAAAAAACCCCAAACTGGTCCGCATATGACAAATTTACCCCAAATTATTTTTTTGACCACGAAAAACCTTAAACTTGTACATTTATTACAAATTTACTCTAAACTAGTACACTTGTAACAAATTTACCCTTCATCAGTTTCTGTCAAATTTTACAGTCAAATTGCTGAGTTTGATGACACGTAACAATTGACATAATGTATTAGTTTTGGGTTTTATCCTCCGTTTATCTCAAATTTGCCAGTTTAGGATTTTTCGTGGTATTAATACAATTTAACAAAAATTAACGAAGGGTAAATTTGTCACAGGTCTACCAGTTTTGGGTAAATTTGTCACAAATATACAAGTTTGAGGTTTTTCGTGGTCAAAAAATTAGTTGGAAGTAAATTTGTCACATGTGTACTAATTTGGGGTTTTTCATTGTCAAAATAATAATTTAGAGTAAATTTGTTACAAGCGTACCAGTTTGGGATTTTTCATTGTATTAACCCTTCATTGAATGATTCACGGAGAGTCCATTTGTCAACTACAATAGATACCCACCAATTAAAAAAAGAAAGAGAGAAAAGCTGATTAATCAATGCAATTGCTAAAATAGCAATTTTAACGAACTTTAAGAAAATAAACTTCAGACAGTATATTTTTTTCTTCAGTACCACAATATTAAGGTCTAATTAATTTCATAATTTTCGCGACATTAGATAAATAATTAGGTGCGTTAAAATAGAAGGGAAGGTAGAACAGACAATTCTAAGATTCACTGAGCTGAAATTGAATTAATTTTTTTGAAAATTAATTTTCAATTTTTCATCGTAATTTCTTTTTCTTTTTAAACTTTGTTTTCTTTTTTTACTGAAACTATAAATTTACGGGGCATTTATTGTGTCATCGTCTTCGAGCTCTCGCTCTCTCTCTCTCGTGCTCGCGCCTGCGAACTGTTCCCTGCCACCTGCCACCTGCAACTGAACGACTGAAGATTCCTCGTGCAATTCGCGCTTCGCGCTCGAAGAAGCTCCTCCCTCTCTTCGCCCGCGGATCTATCCTATTCCTCAGTGCGTGCGAGTAAGCAACGCTCTCTCTCTCTCTCTCTCTCTTTCTCCCGATAAAGTTTCCAAATTTCCTTTTGGAGGTTTCCTTCTCTCTCTCTCCCTCTCCCGTCGTGTTCGCTGCCGCATTTGCACGTGAAGAAAGGAATCGCGTCGTGCTTCGAGCGGAGCAGTAATCTCCTTTCTTTGTGGGGGGAATTTGGGCTTTCGGGTTCAATGTTCTCGGGTCATCGCGGCGTGCAGAGCTGTCCCTTTGATGATCTTCCTCCTATCTCGAGATTTCTCTTTTCTTCTCGTTTGATTCCGTTGCTGCTGGGGAACGTGTGAGCGGATGATGGGTGTGCGGTTTTTCGATTGCTGGTTTCTCGAGGCGTTCGGCGAAATGGTGGCGATTTCCTTTGCATGCAGCCGTTCCGATCATGTATCGCTCTTCCTAAAATTTTGATGTCGAGCGGTGTGCCGATTTCAGTCGATTGTTGAAGCTCTTTTGCCGGCGATGGAGCGTCTAATTTTTTTCATTTTTGTATTAGTTTGACTGATTGATATGTTTCCTTGTTTTTTTTGGGGGGGGTTCGAGTCGATTATATCTGTCGGAAGAGAGTTGTTTCTGATTTCGGCTTTCTTATTGTTGGATGTGTCCCTTGACGACGACAGCTCCAAGCTATTCTATGTTTCTTTGTCGATGCGCTTTAAGTTTTTGAGACACCTGTGGCTGGAGTAGGGAGTGATGATATTTTCATGTGTCGAGGTACCGTTGCATGTTATATATTCCTGTTCTAGTAGGGATCTGCTTCTTCATCTTTATGATGCATGCCCATTTCTCGGAAATGGGTTCCGTATATGTTGATCTAAGTTTTTAGTGCTCGACGAAAAGTGCTGTCATTTGATAGTCTTTTTGTGCTGGTATTGACTTCAGCTTGCAGGTTTCCTGGTTCACATCTGAGTTTTGTCGGCTTTAGGTCTGTTGTCAGTAGAGTTATGACTCTAACATTGGATTGACCTGGTAAGGCTAGATTAGCTTGCTGAATGGGGATTCAAACGATGGCTTCACAAGGTGGAGGCCGTGGTGGTAATGCCGGTGGCGGCGGCGGCGGCGATAATGGAAAATTTGGTGAAGTTCAGCCGTTGACTCGGCAGAATTCAATATACAATCTCACACTTGATGAGGTCCAAAACCAGTTAGGTGATTTAGGGAAGCCATTAAGCAGCATGAACCTGGATGAGCTTTTGAAGAATGTCTGGACAGCTGAGGCCGGTCAGTCAATGTTTATGGATGTTGAGAGCACGGCTGTGGGTAATCAAAATGCTCTCCCCCATCAGGGAAGCCTTTCATTAACTGGTGCATTGAGCAAGAAGACGGTTGATGAGGTATGGAGAGATATACAGCAAAATAAGAATGGAGGAGAAAATAAATCAAAGGAACGACAACCCACTTTAGGAGAAATGACCTTGGAGGACTTCTTAGTAAAAGCAGGTGTTGTCGTTGAGTCATCATCGGATAAAAGGAGCACAAATAATATTGGCGGGGTCGACCCCAGCATCACAGCGCAGGTTCCTCCTCAAGGACAGTGGATGCAGTACCCACAACCTCAGTTTGCTCACCCACAGCAAAACATAATGGGTATTTACATGCCAGCTCAGACTATGCCTCAGCCTCTGCAAATGGGAGCTGGTTCCATGATGGACCTTCCATATCCTGATAACCAGCTTGCTTTACCTTCACCATTGATTGGAACATTGTCAGATTCACAGACAAGTGGTAGGAAAAGAGGCACCCATGAAGAAGTAGTAGATAAGAGTGTTGAAAGGAGGCAAAAGCGCATGATAAAAAATCGGGAGTCTGCGGCTCGTTCACGAGCGAGGAAGCAGGTAAGCTTTGGCTTGTTTTGATTGTTTGAGTTTGGCTGACTCAGTCTAATGGTTTTTCTGCAATGTTAAAATGTCTGCTTGTTTCTCCTTTCCAATTTTACCCTAATTTTATTGGCCACTTCAAACAGGCTTACACAACTGAACTGGAGAACAAAGTTTCGCGGCTAGAAGAGGAAAATGAAAGGCTGAGGAAACGAAAGGTCAATCTTTCATTTAAGGACAGTGTTCTACTATTTGTTCCTCCCACTCGATTTCTGGTTTATAGTCTGTTATGCAACTTCAGTGCTCTGTGGGTTGGCCATCTGATGAAAACCCCTAAGGTTCCAACTTCCGAGCGGTGACCTCATATTGTCCTGTGTCCTTATGAGAGATGTGGAGTTATGGCGAAGGCTCTTCGTATGCAGGAAAGTTGAACCGAGGGAGGAGCAGTTCACTTTTGCTGAATTTCAGGAAGAATCCCTCACTCGAAGAGCTTCAACTCTCCTCTCATAAGAAGACCTGAATAAACTTGTGCTTATCGCTCTTATATCAACTTGCTGCCATCATCCTGTGCTTCTCCTGGTGATGAGGCTTACTTCTCCCTCTTGATATGAATAATGTGCCACAAAGTCCATGATTTCTTGGATTTTGTTATAGAGATGGATTTCCTAAAAAATTTAAGTTTATCAGCTTTAGCATGGCCAACAGTGCTGTGGAAACTTGAAAAGTGAGATTGAGAGACGGTACTTAATTTGGACAATTTAGGACTAGGGAAACAAGTCTTTTGTCTGAATTTGGTCTTCTTGACACAAGGGAGGTGAAGGGTGGTATCCCTTTTGTGAAATGTCAAATAGGTTGGAATTGGACAAGTCGAGCCGAAAAAACAATGTCACTGGAAAGATGAATACAAAGAGGGACAAAAGAATGCAAAGCAATTATCTCCCTTTATGGCCCTGACCCGTAAATGGAGGCCCTGGCCCGTAAATGGACCTTTATGAGCCTAGATAGTTGCGGACAATCAATTAGAAAACTAAAAAAACTCGAATTAAGTGCATGTGTGTCACTGTTACAAGGATGAAAGGGAGACGAGGACCAAAACAACTTCCCGTTCTGCTTGAGATTGTGAATATGTAATGCCGTGATTGTGGATTTGAACTTGGATGCAATTATTAAGTGGCATAAGGAGTTTCAGTTGAAATTAGGTTTGTGCAGATGAGATAGAGTGGATGCTTTTCTTTCGTCGGAAGAGGACTCGAGAGATATGTACAATAGGACTTGGTCATCCAGAATTGTAATCTTAGAAGGCGGAATTGGCCATGAGTTTCTGGGATTGATGGCTTCGTACTTGAATTTCTCAGTGTAGCTTGGAAATTGTGGAGGAAGATATTATGGTTTTTTTGCATAATGTTGAGCAAGGAGTGGTTAATCTTTGTCAGTCATATTCAAGGAAGAGAGCAGGAGCCATGATTATCAATTATTTGAGAGCCTGGAGGTAGCATGCATAAGACTTGTTAATGTGCTAGCGTGTTGGCTTAGGAAAGTGACTGGGGAATTAACTGACCAATTTTGGAGCATTTTGTGTGAGATTACACCTGGTATAGATTCCGGACTCCTATTCTAAAATGTTGAGTTTTTGAGGAAAACGTTCTGGTTGTGGTGTTGGGCCATGGCCCTTATTCTGTTAGTGTGCTAGTCCTCTTGCTCTCAACTGGTCTATTGGATATGGTTATGGCCCCTGCTGACTTTCACATGAGGCTGGAAAAGAAAGTTTATTGCACTTCTTACTGTAGGAGAAAGATTGTAAATGTAGTTCCGTTTGCTGACTAGGTAATGGATTACCATTTTATGAATGTATAGGGTATTATTTGCAAATTGAAAAGGTGTAAGTTCATGTCTCATGTGGTGGTTTTTTTCTTTTTGTACTTGAGGCTGTGGATTGGGTGGAGTTGGAGGTAAGTATTTTCATGGCAATAGCTATTAAGCTCGGGCAAATTGTATCCTGGGTGCTTCTGCAAATGGAAAGATAAATGTGGTAATAGTTAATTGGAGAAAACCTCAGAAGAGTTGAGGGTGTGGCAACATCCGTTTATATTACAAAGAACAGATGGCTTTGCACTTTGTTGGGTTTGTTAGATTGTAAAGGGGTACGGGATTGCTACCCTTTGGTGCTTTTTCCGAGTGTCCTCTTTACTTTCCAGATAAAAAAAGAGCTTCTATTGGTAATCATTCTTTCCACAATATTCTTTTTGGATCTTAGACTCTCTTCGCCTGTTTTTTAAGATGAGGTCAGCAAGCTTCGCTTTTCTTTAATTGGTCGGAACTAGGCTATTAAGTTCAAGAGATTGATGTCTGGGGTTGGTTTACTGGTAGTTCTGGTTGCGTATTCCTGTCACTAAGCTGTCATAGGTGCAAGTGCAAGTGGACTATTTTGAGGATTAAGTGAGGTTCTTATTGTTTGAGCATGCTCCGGCATTTTTAGACTTTATAGTCAGTGTAGCCATACAAAAAATTTAGACAGACTGGAAAAAAAAGGTAACTCGATGAGATCTTCATTGAAAATTTTCTAGTGGAGATACCCACTTTGAAGATTTCTTACCTTTTTGAGGTTTCAATTATGTCATTTCTGTAATGTCTAGAAGACAGGCAGAAAAGACTTGATTGCTTTCCTTGGATTTATGAAACTTACAGTAGAGTAATGCCGTTGACAGATCTTATCGACTAGCTGATGAAACCTGTTTCTTATGAAAATTCCAAGCACTTATATCCCATTGTAAATTATGTGTTGCAAATACATGGTGTCTGTGATGATTTTGTTGTTCGGTCAATTGTATTTTGCTTTATGAGTCATCAAATCGGCTGTACTTCAATTTCGCAGGAGTTGGAGAAGATGTTGCCATGTGCACCCCCTCCCGAGCCAAAGTATCAGCTGCGAAGGACAACATCAGCCCCATTTTGACATCTGCTTCCGTACTCTGTATGTGAAGGTTCTGTAGATATAACGATGCCTTCATGGTTGGTTGTTTTGGTTTACCCGAGGAAGATAGAAATTAATCCGAAGCCCGTCAAGTCGTGCATTTCAGGTGCTTTCTAATAATATAGAAATTAAACCAAAGCCCGTCAAAGTCGCGCATTTCAGGTGCTTTATGATATTTATCTGAGCCTATAAAATTTTGCTCATATTTGATTTGCTTCCTTAGTGTATCGATGAGATCATTGTACTGTTTGTGGTTCTCTTAGTTGTGTATCGCAGTGAGAATTGTGATTCTTAAGCAGTTTTGTAAGTATTTGTATCCTGTCATTCTTGCCAGTAAGCTACCTTGATCTCTTTGGTTGAGGCTTTTCTCCTCTATGGGTTGTTATGCTTGGACCGATCCAATTGCCAAATCAGGGATGTTTGAATTGTAACCTTTTGACAAACAGTGCGGATTGTTAATGCCAAAAGTTATAAAGATCCTGATATATTATGTCCCTTACCTCAGTCCAGTGAAAAGTCTGGAACTTGATCCATGAATGATAAGGCATTATTCTTGCTTCATTTTACCTTTTGAAGATGTGATAAGGTCCAGCCTATTAGGACATGAAACCACCTAAATTGAATTCAGGATTTGATTCTGTACTCTTTGCTCATCTGTTTCAGCTCAACAAGAGAGGATTTATGTAATAAATGATTGCTATACTGAGCAAATAAGTTTGTGGGGGACAGTCCTTATGAACTGCTTCTCTCTCTCTCTCTCTAATTGACTTTCTCAGCTGTATGTTGGGAAAGGAAGGGACTATTCAATCTAAAACTAACCCAAGTTTGTTAACACTTGACACAGCACGTTTTGGCTGAAATTCTACATGAATTCAATTGATAAGATTCTAGCATTGTCAAAGTGGGACCAAAAGAAAGTCAAAGGTAGCTTGATCAATGAAGGAATTTGCTGAACTCTTCCAGTTAGTCAGATCCTCACTAGTTACATCGATGTAACATTTCAATTGGAAATGTGCCTGGCCAGGAATCCAAAATAAAAGGTAAAAGGGACTCCTTTGTCATTCTGCTTAACTCAGGCAAATGCCAAAATAGGAGAGAGGACAACTTCTATATCAGCGAATGACCAAAGGAGTAGCACGAAGAACACAAGGCACGATCGATACTTATCACTGAAGCAAATCAAGAACAATAAAATCCTATAACTTGGATGGATATATATACAATTGGGGAGACCTGTACTGCCAGTCAAAAAATATATACACCTTGGACAACCTTACAAGTCGCAACTACAATTTACACAAGGCTTCTGACTTCCAATCAAATTATAACTACGGCTATATAGTTAACCAGCCCCGCGAGCCACCCCAAAAAAGAAGAAAATATAGAGAAAACCTCATCACAAGTTTAATTGCCAATTATTACTGAAAAGCCAATGCTAGCATAAGTCAAAACCCAAGATTCTTCAAGCCACCTTTGTTAGGAGCCCCAGACCTACTGCTTCGACTAGCCGGATTCTCGTACGCGACAAACTACTCTTTACCGCCAAATCTCTTTGCAATGATGGGACGAACATCGTCCGCCTCGACCAGAGTCTCCAAGAAGGGAAGTAGCGAAATCAGCTCACAGTCCGATGGATCGTCGAACCAACTCATGATCGGGATCCCGTTATTCACTTGCCACCGGAATACCTAAGACGCATAGAGAACAGACTTAGAGGAGCTATTGACAAAAGATATGGACAACTGTTTTCTTGAATTAACCAACTACTTAGCTACTATCAGCTCTAAAGGTCATTGAACACAAAAGGGCTGGTTTTTCTTTCTTCCACTTATTTGACTCACATACACCATATTAAGGCAAAGTTGCTAGGAAAGGATAAACCAACCTGGGGAGAGTTGTCAACTATAGCAACTTTTGCCAGATCGACTCCCAAGACTGTCAGATCCTTAGTGAAAATACCATCTGATAGTACACATGTATCACGATATTCACGACGAGAGAAGAACTTCCCATCAGGGTCCAGGTGATCCAGAAGCTGTTCAGCATAAAATCTCTGACTGGCTGTAAAGAGAACAATCTCAAACATCTCCGACACCCTTTCCAAGAATGACTTGAGAAAAGGCCTCTGACGAACATAAAAAGTATGCTGTTCCATGTTCAAGGAAACTTGTATTGTAAAATCCGCATCACACGGTTCCAAAGTAGAGTGGACAAGAGTTTCTGTAATGTTGCAGTCAAGATAGGTCAAAAATAAGTTCTGATCTTTAGAGCACTAAAGATTGGAAGCTCTATCAAGTAGACATAGGAAAATGCAGCTGTCTACATGGAGAAACAATAATCTTCACTCTCTTGAGAAGAAAGTGACACTCTTAAGTTGTGCTAAAAAAAAGCAGCAAAGATTATGTTAATTTTCAAATGTCTAGCTCAGAACAACAAGGAAGACAACAAAAAACGAACAGATTCTAAAAAAAAACATCATGATAAGACAGTTTAGACGCACACAGGGGTGCTTGGTGCTTATTGACTAACCCTCAGATAATTACCAAAACCTGATTTTCCAGAAAAGCAAAAATATGAAACAAAAGTACAGTTCTCTGCAAACAGGAAGTTTATCGAGATTCAGATTATCTAAGGGAATACCAACTATCACTTCAAGAAGTGAATCAAGAATCAGATTATCCAAGGGAAACCTAAGTTCCTCGAAACAATGATGAAAATAAATAGAACCAGTACACGAGAGGGAACGCGACAATCAAAAGCCGAAACATGGGAGGAAACTCTACACAAAGAGAAGAAAGTGCACGTACCGTCCAGATCAAGAACTAAGGTAATGTGCTTCCCTCTTATCATTTCTTTGGGCAGCAATGCTGGCAGGGAGTTAGCTTCCAGATCAGAAAGGTCAAGAAAATTTCTAATAAACAAGATGGGATCAAAGGAGTCCATTTCAACTGAATCAGCAGGTCTGGAGTTAGCAAGAGCTTGATCACAAATTTTTGAATGATGGGTCACCATATTAAATATTGCACTCTCTGAACTCCTCAAGAGCTCGTCACTTAATGTCTGTGCTTGGAAAAAAGATGTATTAACTGTTTCTTCCAGTAAAGGAAAGGGCAACATGACACAATTCCCAGTCATATCAACTAGCATGTTGGATTCAGTCCATTCAAGTTGCTGAACAAGGCTACTTTTCATAATATCATCTAATGTCGTTGTCCCATCACTGTCTCTCTTAGTGTTACCATCAACGACATCCAAGAAGTGTAGATCCAAATCATGCGAAGATAGATGACTGGAGCAATTAGTGCTCCTGGTATTATCAGAGTTGATTTCCACTGGTTTTTTTGTAGGATAATCTTCCCTCCCTGTGACAAATGAGAAAAGATAAAAGGGAAATGAGAAAGTCTATATGAGGCAACGGAAAAGGTAAGGAAGTTTTAGAAAATCAACTGGTGGGGTTTAATAAACATTGATCCCAAATGATATGAAAAAGGTGGGACATACAGCAATCTGAACTTGCAATTTCACCAGGGGACTCATACTTCGTCGCATATACAACAAAAGAGCCACCATAAATACTAAAGCTGTCTAAAGAAACTAATCACGTCCGATATTTTATAAGTACCTCAGACACCTCTCTCCTTAAATTGATAAACATACTGGCTAAATTGGCTAACTCCAAAATATACATGAGAACCAGAATTCCTGATTGTCTTTACAAAAAAAACAACACTCATTTTGCCTTTCTATGGTTTTGCACTTGAGTTAGAAACTTAGAGTGGTTTAGTGGCTCCCTCTCACTGCTACAGCAGAGCAGAAGGTGGTAGAAGAAATTTTTGCCCATCTAAACTGCTCTGTTCTACCAGTGGAAACTTCCTCTCTAAGGATCGCCTAATATTCTGGGGTTCAAAGTTGCTTAGTTTTAGTCGGACATTTTGAGCTCCAAATTGACACTTTCCATGGAACATGGCGAAAGAAGAAGCACATGTGCGCATGTACCAACAATACAACCCATCTACAGGTGAAGTGCACCACTAATATCTCTCACATGAACAAAGTAGGTAACATGCTGTAAAAATTATGACCATACAGTATCAATCTCAGCAGTACATATGCCATCCTAGACATTGATAATGTTAAAAGCAAGTGCCCGATAATTTTACAAACAAATATCAATTCACCGTTTACTATTATCTTCTATCCTGTTTCAAATATGTCCTTTTACATACTTTCTTCCCGGATTTAAACTAACTTAAGAACCGCAAATTGAACAACGAAAAATGCCTAAAGCATGGAAAATCCTCGCACAATAATTGTGCATCCAAGAAGAAAAATTCTGCCACAAAAAAAATCAAGATACTGGATTTTATGGGGTTACTGATTCCAACTACCTATATCATCAGAAACACTTGAGTTGCAGTCTGTGACCTTGGACTCTACAGGGGTAGAGGACACTCGTTCCAAGGGTGAAGGACATGGAGCCTGTGAAGAGTCCTGCCGGGAAAAGCAAGTCAATAGATCAGATAACAACAATCATAGACTTCCAGAAAGATTATGTGAACACACAGGCCCTTCTTATCAGGAATTGCAGAAAGGTATGAAAGTTTCAATCTGAAAACATATTCAGTTCCCATGATTTTCCATCAAATATTTAAGTCATTGAAGTTTCCAAAATCCACTTAGAAAATATTCATATTCATACTTGAAGCTGTCCATTAAGAAAAGATTTATATCCATACTTGAAGCTGAACATTCAGAAAAGATTCATATTCATACTGCCGACTTATGAATGTGTACAGAAGAAAAATCCACTAATAGATTGCGTAGTTTGATCCCATATATTTTCTGACGTTCTTTAGATACTTGCTTTAACAATGCTCAGCGAGACGGAGTTGCAATATCATTTTCCCATAATATCCTTCAAATAGAGAGAAAGAAAAGTATTTCTTTCCCTTTCTTTTCTAATATCAGAAAAAGAATGCCAATTTGAACTTGAAACAAACTAATCTAACGACAAGGTAAATTCCAGAAGGAATCAATGAGCAGTTTGTGCTTTCAATATAGTTAAAGAGCATAATCCTGAAAGAAAGAGTTACTTGAATGAGATGAGAAAATTTAAAACAGAGCTGTATGATACAGGAATTCTAGTAAAGGCCCCTAGCATCGTGTATTAATTCAGAAAAGCTTCTAAAATCATTAACTTACAACTATTGGAGAGGTTAGATCTTCAGAGAATGACAATCGTTCTTGAGCCACAAAGATGTCCTGCTGGCTGTCTTTTTCAGAATGAATGGCTTCGTCAATTCTGGTTTCTTCTGATATTGCTCCAACATCATGAAAACCCACCAGATAGATCAGTATTAAATCTAACTATTGAAGTCAAAATTATAACTGGGGTCAAATTCTGCAAGAAACAGGCAAGTACGCAGGGCCCAAGCATGTCTGTCCACTCGAGCCCAAAACCACATGCACACCCAGATGGGTGTAAGCAGAAATTCACTCTTAAGACACTAAACTTTAACCTGACGAACATACCACTTTGACATTCAATCGTCTCTGCATGTAACACTTCATGGGATTTCCACAACAAAGAGCTCTTCTTTTTTGAAATTTTACTTGAGTCCTGACATAACCTATGCAGGTATCCATCTTTCTCACAACTCGTGATGGATTTGGCCTTCATTTGTAGAGCCGGCATCGATCCTCGGCTGTTGAATAGCATAAACATCAATTCAGAACATATCCAAGGAAAACGAATGCAACATTTCAATCCCTAAGAGAGAAAAGAAAATGGAACCAGATACACAAGCCAGGCAGGTTCATGCTATGTATGACTTCTATATCAATTGAAGAAATCAACTAGATCAGAAACTATCACCAATATTAAGCCAAAGGAAAAGAAGGAAATCTCTAATATATACATAAAAAAAAGTCATGAGTGCATCTCAAGAAGCTTTTACTCATATAACTGCCAATTTGGGTAAACACTATCTCAGCCATCTCTCAAATCTCAATTGCTTATCCTGATAGTTATGCCCAAAACCTCATCTAAAACCCATACTTTGACCAACATCAGTACAGTCGATTGCATTCAAAAGACGCAACATAAGCCTTGCAACACG
Source organism: Metrosideros polymorpha var. glaberrima (assembly GCA_001662345.2). Taxonomy (NCBI): domain Eukaryota; kingdom Viridiplantae; phylum Streptophyta; class Magnoliopsida; order Myrtales; family Myrtaceae; genus Metrosideros; species Metrosideros polymorpha. Next base: position 1,965,833 of record BCNH02000010.1, read on the forward strand.
AACAAAATAAAAAATCAGAAAGCGAAGAAAAAAAGGGGCAACTTTGCACAAGTTACGTTCTTGACTGATCCTTGAAAAGAAAAAAACTGGGTCAGTTATTATGAAGTCCAACTCCAATTCTCCATGTTCCAATTGTTGGGTTGGCTCCACCAGGTTATAATGCTAATCTGATGAACCCAGTAAACCAAAAACAATAGTGATATTGTTTAAAGAAACGATTTTTACAGTAAATTGAGCAGAAATTCAAAATCCACCTACGATACAGCGAGCAATTAGCACCGTCTGATCCAAAAATTGAAAAAGAGACACAAAGTTCACGTAAAAGAGAGAGGTACTGGAGGTGGCAAACAGATCCAACCAATTGAGCTTCTTAGTTCCTGCCCTCAGATCCACCTCGAACTAAAAATTCACAAAATTCGTCCCTTCATCAAACAAATTCTGAATTCGGGAAACCATTCATAGCACGTCCACAAAAGATGCCCAGAAGGAAAAAGAGGAAAAAAAAAACTGAGAAAGTACAATTAAAATCGAAAATGACCAATTAAGACAGCAAGGAACAAACTTGAAAGCACTCGTCGTCGGAGGTCAACGACTCTCTTTCAATCCATGTAATTGAAACCGAAAACCCCAGTTGACCATCGACCAAGAAACGGAGAACCCAAAAAGAAAAACCCAGCAGAAAAATCTCAAACACCCAAAAGGAAAGACTCAACCAAGAAGAGATTGCTCAATCGAAGGAAGAAAAAAAATGTCAAAACTTACGAAGCAATCCGACTTACCCTCGAAGTAAATCAAACCCAAATGAATTCTCCCTCCCTCCCTCCCTTCCTCTCTCTACGAGCGATTCAGGAAGAGAGAGGAGAGGACCGAGATGGGTCAAAAGGCATAAAGAGCTAGCACGGGCAAGCCTTATATCGGAAGAGAGAGAGAGAGTCACCAAATAAACAAAAGAGCGAAGGCAAAGGCAATCATTTGAATCAGCAGCAGAAGAATTTCGCTTCTTGGGGGCGGCATCGGACGGTCAGGATACGATCAGGGCGGGGAGACTCCATGGGAGCCGTTGGAATGTTGACGCGTGTGCTAGCGAGGATCTCCAACTCAGCACGACACAGCGCATCGCGAGGGTGGGATTTTTGCATGCGGTGGGGGCGGTCAAGGAGAAAAAATAGAAGAACATAGTAAACGAGGTAAAAGGACCTGAAATTTTAGGGCGCATTCGATAATATTCCAAAAATTTTAATTTTACTTCAAAAGCATTTTTAGAGTAGAAATGCATTTAATAAAAAATTATTTCTAAAGCATTTTTATATTTCTAGAGCAGAATTGTGTTTGGCAAAAGAAATAGAAATTTACTCCAGAAATGATTTTTCATTCCCCTTCGGAAGTGATTCTTATTCCCTCACATCAAAGGTAAGGACAATAGCCATTACCTCCGCTAGTCGCCGAAGTAAAATGAGGGCGCGTTTGATAATACTCCATAAATGCATTTCTCATTATGGAGCAAAATCACTTCTGACCAGAAATTAAATTCTGGAGTAGAATGGTTACCAAACGCGCCCTTAGTTTGCAATGTCATTTTTTAATCTTTAATTTGTTTAGTATAGTTAAACCGTTGCTCGAATGACAAATCAAAATGTTATTTGATGAGTCAACATATCTATTTTTTTATCTATCAATTCTAGAATTAGGACATTAACATGTGAAATGACAATATTGAACATTTTCATATAGTTTATGGACTAAATTGAACATTTACTAGTAGTTTATGGACCATATCAACAAATTGAAAGTTCATTGGCGATATTGCACATTAAATCAAAATTTATGAACCATTGGTAACGTGGCATCAAAATTTGTATATTATAATTATTGAGAGCGTGTAGCAGAAGTTCGATACCTTCCTCCAAAGAAATAGCCAAGAGGGAGCCCAACTCCTTGATCCATCTTCGCTAAAAAGTTTAAGCCAATAAGTTATTACCTAACTAGGATATATAAATTACTCTACACCACACCAATTTTTCTATGTGGGACTTTTTTAACAATACTTACAATCAATCCCTCTCTCACACATGAGCTTGATATTAGATCTACTCCCACTTAATCAATGTGTCCTTCTACGTTAAAATATTTCAACTTGAATCTTCATCAATGCTGAAATTCATCCATAGTCTCTTTATCCAGACCGAACCATGAAGGCCTCCATCAGGCCTGCATTGCCACACCACACCTACCGCTCGAGAATCGCATTGGTCACTAGATTTCTTTCTTGAGATATTCATCGAATGCTGGAACAAATTGAGGGCTCACAAATCGACTATCGACTCTGATACTATTTGTTGGAAGCGCGTAACAGAAGCTCGATACTTTCATCAAAGGACATCGCCCAGAGGAAGTTCAAATCTAAGCTTGTCAACATATCAAGTTGCACCTATATTTAATCAGAAGTTTAAGTCAATGAGTTATGAGCTAACAATAAAATATAAACTGTTTCACATCACACCAATTTGTAATATGAGACTTTTTTAATACAACTTTTTGTGCAACCCAACAATGACGATCGCGTGATAGGTTGTTTTTGAAAATATAAGGTCAAGAGATCAAGCTCTTCCATAATCATGGTTGGCCCGCCCTTTCCAGTAGACATTGCCAT
>BCNH02000010.1:1973121-1991507 GCA_001662345.2 Metrosideros polymorpha var. glaberrima
CTCGCCGAGGGTCGCCGTCGCTGGGTGAGGGCCGCGACCCTCGCCCAGATCTGGGCGAGGTTGCGTGCCCTTGCCTTCGGTCGGCGAGGGTCTCCGGCCCTTAGCCGGGGCCCGGCGACCCTCGGCGACCATTCCCCCCGTCGCCGGCCCTTTCCGGTGATGGTGGGGGCGGCGGCGAGCACCTGCACCAGCATCGACACCGGCACCTGCACATCATCTTCATCTTTTTTCTTTTTTAAATTTTCCTTATTTTTTGAGAAAACAGAAAGGAAAAAATAAAATAAAAATTAAATTGTAAAATGACGAAAATACCCTTCAGATCAGACCCTTATTTGAAACAAAAAGGGTACTTCAGGCTCTTATTTGAAACAACGTTCACTTAAGGCCCTTATTTGAAAAAATGAAGGCACTTCAGGCCCTTATTTGAAACAAAGTCTACTTCGGGCCCTTATTTGAAATTTTCCCAAGTTGTTAGGTAAGGAGTTCCGCGTCCCGCCGCTAACTGCTGAATTACACGTCAAACGGGAGAGCAAAGGTAGCACACGATGACGTGGACCAATCAGAAGCCCGCATCCGGTGGAGCTAGAAATGGGTGGCGAAGCAGAGGATACAAAACCAAACCCCCCTCCATTCCCCCAGTTTCCATTTCGTCTCTCCTTTCCATTTTCGATTTTGACGTCTCGCGAGGAGCGAAGGATTTTCTCATCCCCTCTCCTTCTTTTTCTTTTTGAATTTTTTTAGTATTTTTCGTTTTCGTTCGCTGCACATTTTCGTCCGGCGAATTCGATCGTCGAGGGCGGCGACGGAGCTCTCGCCCGGGGCCGGTGGGGGTGGTCATTGGTTGAATTCTCAGCTGGTAATTCTCTGTCTCAGCTCGGTTTTTCCCGATTGGATCGTTCTCCGGTTCCGTGGTGTTCTTGTGCTGGATCCGGTTCGTGGTTTGTGGAAAGGGGGGGAAATTTGCGAGTTTCGCAGGGCCGATCGCGATCTGCAAGGGCTAGGTGCTGTTGCTGTCGGATCGTTGTTTGAATCGGCGTCGCCGTCGAAGGTTGGCGATTCGATCTGGTCCGAGCTGTCGAGAGTGCGCGCGGGGCGCGATGCTACTTCCAATGGGTCTTGTGTAATTCTGGGGTTATCAGAGGAAGAGGAGGGGGTGGGATATTGAGAGAGATGCAAAACAGCGGGAGCCTTTCGAGAAGCAATAATAGCCTTAGGGTTTCGGTGCCTCAGCAGTCTTTGAGGAGAATGGGGCTGTGTTCGCCTGGCGGAGGGCACGCCGCGTCGCCGGTGGTGTTCCCCGAGAAGCGGAACAAGGTTAAAACCGTGGCCTCACGGCAGAATGTGAATCCGACAAGCACCGGCGTCGATGATCCTTTTAAAGTGAAGAAGGCGGATGAGCACAGGATTGATATAATCGGAGGAGGGGGTGGAGATGAGAAGTCCGATTTGTTGGGATATGTTGTTTATGCGGGGAAGCTTGTTTTAGATAAGAGAAAGAATGTAGGTGACAAGAATGGCAAGGATGGAAAACAAAATTCAGCTGAAATAAGTACTCAAGAAGGTGCTGTCGATGCTAAACTTACCAGCAAGGCTTTAGTCTGGGGCTCCAATGTCTTGCCACTCGATGATGTTGTCTCGGTAAGTCCTTTTCATTCAAGCAGAATAAGATAAGAAAATTGACTGTGGGATGATATTCGGATATAGGTCCATAGATAGATTAGTGCTGCTTGAATGAGAAAGGGCTGTTAACAAAACTTTTGTTTTATGACATAACTCTGACAGGTGTCCTATAATGCTGGACTTAGACATTTCACAGTGCATGCTTACCCCGAAAGGAATGGATCTTGTGGCTTCTTTTGTTTCATGAAAGGTCAAAAAAGAAGTCGCAAGGACTTCCGTTTTGTGGCTTCTAGCAAAGAAGGGGCAATTCATTGGGTGGGTGGCTTTGCTGACCAGCAATGCTATGTCAATTGTTTGCCACACCCAATGGTTTCATCAAAGAAGCAAGCTTCTTCAGAATTGCTTCCGATTGACCCTCCACCTGAATTAATTTTCAGATGCAAGAATCCCCCCAGAATGCTTGTCATATTAAACCCACGGTCTGGACGGGGTAGATCAAGTAAAGTCTTCTACAGAATGGCTGAGCCAATATTTAAGGTATGTCATATATCACCATCTCTTTTGTACAATGCTAGTTGTTTGTCCGTGCTATTCAGTTCAGTTGGCTGCTCATGTTCATGCTCTGATCAGCTCAGGTGCACAAAAAAAGAACAGATAGAATTGCACCTTCCTGAATATTTTTTATGCCATATAAGCTAGCCACAAGGAAGCATTCGTATGTTGCTGCCCTTATTTAAATTTCTATTTGCTAAGCTGTCTATGTATTCATGTCTCACTGAGAACTGGAAGGAAGCTTCAGACTTCTTCATCTTGCCGTTGCGCATCCTTGCAATTGACATCTTTTCCTATGATAGGTTGCGTGAAAAACTTCCAGAAGCACACTGCTTTTAATACTGAATGCTCCTTCTACCTTCCAGTTCCACTTGATTTTAAATTTTTTATCAAACCAAATCAGCTTCAGAGATATAGTATAGGTTGTTTCCTTATTGCAAGTCGCATATTTGTTTTGGAAGTCTTTTATTTTTTGGCTGAAGACTATCATTCTACTGTCACCTGTGGGTGGACCGTTTCAATGTGGCCCTTGCTTTCACTTGCAACTGGAGTTTGTGTATGGTCATGCTTAAAAGAATGCAGTGTGGATTTGAATGTCAAGAACTAGATTATGTAATACTCGATTATCAATGAAAGGGAGCCCGCTCTTGGTGTATTCTAGATTTCTTTTCAGCAGCTAAAAGAGTACTTTTGCATCTTATGTTTCATGCATGTTTCTCTAGGTGAATATGCAATGCTCCTCTACCATTCTTATCTGCATACTTCCGTACATTCAGAAATCCATCTCTTATTGATGATGCATTCTAACAGCTTGCAGGATTCCAGCTGGAGGTAGTTAAGACTACTCATGCTGGTCATGCTAAAAGTCTGGCTTCTAGTGTTGACTTCAGCACCTGTCCTGATGGTAGGACTGCTAAATCGAGCTCTCCCTGCTTGACAGTTTTCTTTGTAGTTTGATTATCGTGGTCTGATTGCTGCTTTTATTTATCTGCATTGCTCAATGCTCTCCAGGAATAATTTGTGTTGGAGGTGATGGCATTGTCAATGAGGTTTGTCATTTGCTACCATATTTGTTCCTACTCTTTATTTTACCAAATATATATCTGACTATGGCATTTTGTGTCTCAATGGACTGTCAAACCCTTGCATAAGAATGTTGAATAAGGACTATTTTTGAGGTTCTGGTCTGATACTGAATAAACTAACAACTCAGTGGAGCAATATGCTAAGTTGTATCTGTGTTGAAAGAGTTCGGCACTTTCCTAAATGTTTTGATTATGGACCTTGTTCTCTATTGTTTGATGGTGTATGTAATCTCACTTGGTGTTAGTTGTTAGCAGTAACTGTGATCATTGGTGCTTGTCGGTTGGGAGGAAGGATTTGTAGATACTTGTTGGGAATAACTGGTGATGGTTATGGTCGGTAGTGAAAATTATGATATTCTACCTATTTAAGTTAAAAAAATGCTTGGAAGAGGTAATATGTTGTGAAAGCTGGGACTCTAGGGTTGTAATATGCAGTTCCATCTTAGAATTGGTGGTTGGACAAATAGAATTTACATTTGACTTTTCTCTTCTATCTAGCCACCGTTGCACTTGTAACATGCCGGTTCCTGAAAACAAAAGACAAAATGGAATAATCAGAATTTTAGATGTAATCCACTTGTAGCATGTTGGTGATTTTGGAAGAATAAATGAATATTGGTACTTTTCAAAACTAAGCAAGATAAAAAGTTAAAAAGCGACTCAAATAGGTTATAAATTAATAGGCCAACTTCCATAAAAAACTCTCAACTTTAGGTTTAGTCCCAAATATATCCTGAACTTTTTTTTGTCTCAGAAAAAATCCTAAACTTTAGGTCTAGTCCCAAATCTGCCCCGAACTTTTTTTTTTTGTCTAAAATAAAACCCCAAACTTTAAGTCAAGTCCCAAATCTACATCGAATTTTGTTTTGTCAAAAAAAAAATCAACAATTTTAAAATCAATTATCAAATCTACCCCATGATCCAATCCCAACTTGGCATGGCACTTCCATGTCAATAACAAATCCACATTAGCAAAGTAATGCGGCGATAGGTACGACCGACGGGGCATTTCCACTTCGATAACAAATTCACATCGATAACAAATCCACCCCAATAAAAATTGTTGAAATTCTCCAAACTAAAACCGTTCTAGGATATGAAAGTTAGAGACGATAACAAATAAAACTTTTTTTGGTTTAAAAAAAACTCCAAACTTTAGGTTTAGTCCAAAATTTCCTCAAACTTTTCTTTCTACAAAAAAACCCATTATTTTGTTGATGTGGATTTTATCGACGTGGAAGTGTTGTGCCAAGTTGGAATTGGATCATGGGGGTAGATTTGAAAATTGATTGAAATTTTGTGATTTTTTTTTTACAAAACAAAATCCAGGGCAAATTTGGGACTGGACTTAAAGTTTAGGGTTTTTTCTGAGACAAAAGAAAAGTTCGGGGTAGATTTGGGACTTGACCTAAAGTTTGGAATTTTTTCCGAGACAAAAAAAAGTTTGTGGCAGATTTGGAACTTGACCTAAAGTTTAGGATTTTTTCTGAGACAAAAAAAGTTCGGGGCAGATTTGGGACTGGACCTAAAGTTGGGTGTTTTTTCTAGGGAATTTGGCCTAAATTAATATGGGGAATGTTGGTAAATTAGTTGAATTTATTTCGGCAATAATCTATTAAATAATGAAATTCACGGGCAAACATACTAATGACGAGGAACATGTATTCTGCAATGCAACTGATTTTTTTACTTGCTTTGCTGTTTTGGCCAGCTGTAGTAGATGGCTATTCCTGTTTTTATTCTGTGGAATGGGTGATATAGCATGAACAATTAGTGTGTATGAGGTGTTGTGATTATGCAAGACATGGTGCAACTTTGATTCGTGCCGACTTCTATCTAAGTATAAATCTCACTTGGATAGCCATATCTTATATTCTACTGAGACTTGTATGTCATATAGAGGTGTAAAGTAAATTTAAAATAATGACCTGTTTACCTTTCCACCTTCTTTTCTTTGTTCTCCTTAGATGAGTAAGTCGCAATCTTTTGTGTGCTCTACAGGTTCTGAATGGATTGCTTAGTAGGGATAACCAGAAAGAAGGAATTTCCATACCTATGGGAATAATACCTGCTGGTTCTGATAATTCACTTGTTTGGACTGTCTTGGGAGTCAGGGATCCAATTTCTGCAGCTTTAGCTATTGTGAAGGTATCACTTGCTTCCTCCTATGACTTTATTTCCAAACATGACTTGCAGCGTCATGAAGTTTACTTGCACTGATTGGTGGCGTTGACATGATTCAGTTTGTGTGTGTGTTTATATATATATTTCCATATCTCTAACCATTTGTGAGTTTGTACGTGTGTTCATTTTGGTATGATTTGTGCTCTCCAGTCTCTGTCTAGATCTCCATATTGCTGCTTTTTTCCCCTTTCTTATTTATGTCAAGAGTTGACCGTTTAATGTTTGTGATAACGCTCATTCCACTTTCACAAGGCCATTTTTCTTCTCTTATGTTATGCTTCAAAGTGACTCGCATGCTTAACAGTTATGTTCTTCCTCACCTCTCTTTTCATGTAAATACTTGTCATCATGTTTTTACCAAAAGAAAATGGAATCTGCTTTTCGACATGCTGCCTTGACCACCTGAAATTATTTCAAGGAATGAGATTCTTCTACTTGATGAATCACTAGAGCTCTATGTGCTTTAACTGGGAGCATTATTTCCCAAATCTAGGCTCACTTGAACTGGCTTTACTTCTTGGAGGCTTCTGAAGGTGTTTTATCATAATAAAGTTGCCTGCGAAACATATGAAGTGTTCTAATCTAGTGAGTTGTAATGTTAAGTATGATTATTAGATCCACCGACTATGACCAAAGCTAAAATGTGATGTATCTATCAAGTAAACTAAAAAAATAGCTATCAGCAAACAGACACTTTCAGTTCTGGAAGCAGAAAGTTTTTAAGCACGCAGGAGCATTCCTGTAAGAGGATTTAATAGTGATTGGTTGTTTGAATAAGTGAACCAGCTTTGTACAAAGTGATGTTTGTTAATGTTTTTTTCCCCTGCAGTGCTCTTGAGTGATCTATCTCAGGAACTTAAATTTAGAAACTTGGAATTATTTATTCAAGTATCTGTTTGGTTTTTGTGATGTGATTTTTGGGTATTCGTTCAAATTGTTGTGCTGCTTTTTCTTGCTCTTAAATAAGATATATTTTTTTTATTGCTTCAGGGTGGGTTGACTGCTACAGATGTTTTTGCTGTCGAATGGCTTCAAAGTGGTGCCATTCACTTTGGGATGACTTGTGCGTACTATGGTTTCGTCAGTGATGGTAATTCATGTCACTCGGGTCTACAGTCTTCAACTTTTATGTCTCATTACTGTCATTAATTCTTTACTGCTTGGGATGTTTCAAACTAAAAATCATAGGAATTATATTCTTCAAATGCTTCTATGTCCTCCTCCTCCGTTATGTTTTTACCTTTATGCCCAATAGAAATGGCCAAAATAGGGACGTATTTAAAATGACCTACCTAGAACTTTGGTTTACAATGCCTCCTCTCTCTCATATAATTACAATTTCTCTCGGTTAACTCAAAACTTGTCACTGACATTTGGTATTATTCTTTTCAGTATTGGAGATGTCCGCGAAATATCAGAAGCGCTTTGGTCCTCTGCGTTACTTTGTGGCTGGTTTCCTGAAGTTCCTTTGTTTGCCAAAATACAACTATGAAGTGGAATATCTTCCAGCATTGAAAGAAGATCAGGAAGGAAAGCTCTCGACTGAACGTGAATTAGTTGACATGTCAGACCTGTACAATGACATTTTGAGAAGGTCGAGCAAAGAAGGCATGCCTAGAGCATCCAGCTTATCAAGTATTGACTCAGTAATGACCCCAAGCCGGATGTCTGGTGGAGATCCGGATACAACCTGCAGTAGCACTCATGCTAGCACTGAACCATCTGACTATGTTCGTGGCATAGATCCGAAATCCAAACGCTTGTCATCTGGAAGGAACAATGTTACGGCTGAACCAGAAGTTATTCGTCCCCAAAACCCCCTGTCAACAACTCCAAACTGGCCGAGGACAAGGTCAAAGTCAAGGACAGATAGAGGATGGTCTGGGCTGCATGCTACACATGATCGGACATGGGGAAATGCTGCGACAAATGATAAGGAGGATATTTCATCGACAATGTCTGATCCAGGTCCAATTTGGGATGCTGAACCAAAGTGGGACACTGAGCCTAATTGGGTTGTAGAAAACCCAATAGAATTGCTTGGGCCTCCAGATGATATAGAAACTGGAGTTAAGAAAGAACTCATACCTAGATGTGAAGAGAAGTGGGTAGTTGCTAAGGGACAGTTTCTTGGCATATTGGTGTGTAACCATGCCTGCCGAACTGTTCAGAGCTCTCAGGTGGTGGCACCAAAAGCAGAGCCTGACGACAACACCTTAGATATGCTTCTAGTTCGTGGAAGTGGGAGGTGGAGACTCTTGAGATTTTTCCTGCGTCTTCAGATGGGTGGACACCTTGAGCTACCGTATGTTGATTACATAAAGGTACATACACACATCATTTCTTCTGGACCAAACATTTCTGCTGTCAGAACTAGGTTGTGTAAATCTCTTCTATTTTTTTACTTTCATCTTTGTGTTCGGTGGTCTTTTGACTTGTCTACTTTCCAGTCTGGCTTTGAGGGTGGGGGCTGGGGGAGTAAGGTGGAATAAGGGCAAAAAGTTGAATGAAATGCATGCTAATATTTGGTTCAAAGTTGAGGGTTTCTCATTAATGTAAATTTTCTTTGTCCCCTTCCGCATGCAAATTGAGACAGGCTGCAATGTGATAGCATTGGGATGATCCAGGATATTGTGGTAGTGCATGATGCATTGGCAGTTAAAAGTTTGGTACTCTGAATATTTATACTGGGTAAATGTTTGCATTCTATGCAGTCTGTTGGCAAATCTTCATAATGTGTTAAGAACTTAGAAAAGTATAAAAAGGACGAAATAAATCATTATGGGAACCGAAAGTGCTGCAAATCCCATCTTAGGAAAATGAGCTGGTGGCTATACACGTTTACACATCCCATATAGGACTCCTGTTGTCCACATACGTGTTCTGAGTAGTTGGACGAGTGAAGTTTTTCATCCTCTAGTAGTTTCTCCTCTAACTTAGGATATATTAAATTTACGTGAGCTTTCAATGAATGCAGGTAAAGTCAGTGAAGATTAAAGCCGCGAAGCACACACACAATGGCTGTGGCATCGATGGTGAGCTCTTTCCTCTCAATGGACAGGTCGTCTCTTCTTTGCTTCCAGAACAATGCAGACTAATCGGTCGATTCCCGAGCCATCACATATAATAATAGCTGAAAGCTCCTTTCGTATTCTTTTGCTATGATACCTGGGACTTATGATCTCAAAATTTTGTCAAAAGCATGTGCCATTTCCTCTATACATATCAGGGAACAGTCTTCTCTTCCGCTTCAATTTGTTTCTCCCAGTCAAGTCCCTGTAAATTCTGTGTAATGTAAACAGCTGCCCATTTTGGTTTGACACTCCGCCTTCTCTCGATGTGTACGGATGTCCCATGTTTTTCATATGGGTGCGAGCTGGTTAACGTGAACGTGTGAGAAATATTTGTTACTTTCTGCTGCTATTCAATTTGCTCCGCTAAGCACGGATTGTAAAGCTTTTGGTTGTTTTTTTTTTTATCTCCTTCTGTGGTACTTCTAGTTTTTCTCCAAGTTGTCCTTTCTGTGATCTATGTCCAGTGGAAGCTGTCATTCAAAGTTCATCTGAAATTCCAAGGGAGTGACTAAGAAAAACTGTCAGTTGCTTATGACCTATCGAGATATTCTGTAATCTGTATTGAGGTGACTGTGGCAAAGCAAGGTTTGACTAGGCGCGCACGACAAAATTTCTGTTCCATAAGTCAATTTTTGAGAAGAAATTGAATTTTCTATTTTTATTTCAGAAATCAATTTCTAAGAAAAGAAGTGTGTTTGATAATGACACAAAATTTCTATTCCTGAAATAGAAATTCATTTGATAACAACATAAAAATTTTATTTCCCGGTGTTCGGCGGCGGAAAGCGGTGGGGGCGACCGGTGGACGGTGACGGCGATCGGTGGGAGGTGGCGGCGATTGGTGATGGAAGGCGGTGGGGGCGATCGGTGGCGGTTGGCGGCCACCGGCGAGTTGCAGGTGGTGGCAGGCGGCGATGGGTGGTGAGGGCGGCGACGGGTGATGGCGGGCAAGCGGCGGATGGCCGGTGGTGGGGGAGCGAGCGGGCAAGCGGTGGACGGCGACAATGGGGAGCCATGAGAGAGAGAGGAGAGCGAGTTGTAAAAAGAGAGAGGAGAGAGAATTTTTTATTTCTGTTTCAGAAATCAAGAAATTGAAAATTTTAACTTCTTATTTTTGTTTCAGAATGATTTTTAAAACAAAAAGTTGTTCCAGAAATAAATAAAAAAATGAAGTTGCGTTACCAAATGGATTTCTGTTCCAAACATGTTCCAGAATGATTTTTGGAACAGAAATTGTGAAATAGAAGTGTTGTCATGCGCACCCTTATTTAGCCATGTCACTGTTAGGGTCTAAGGCATTACTTGTTAGTATGAGCTTGTTAAATCACGATTGTCCCTTCTCTCATCTCCTTTGCTTGTAGTTAAGAGGAGGATTAACTTGTGTCAGAAGTGTGAGGATATTGCTTCAAAAATCCTTCTCCTTTTTCGGAGTTTTTGGTTGAATAACTCTCCTTTGAGATGGATTGCTCCATTTCACCGCCGGCGACGGTCAAAAGATCGCAGAAAACAAATTTCTATTTCGAAGGACATGACGAACGTTGGTTGCCACTGAATCTTCTACGACCGATGGGCTTACCGGCTGCGATTGTTAGGAAGTAGTCAGCTTAAGAAAATTGATGCAAAAAAGAAACGATTGCATGATCTTTAGGAGTTAAAAAGGTTAGCTGCAATTCTGACTTTGAAATGGGGGGTACAAAGTGAAGCTGACTTCAAATTGTAGGAGGCAATGCATAGTGTTGTCTTGGATTTAGGAATGTTAGAAGAAGAACCATCTACCCCTATGAGGCGAGGATTGTTGGTTAGATTCAACCCGAAAGATTGTTAGCTCACAGCTGAAAGTATCTACTTCTGTTCTTTATAATCTTTGTCACATCCCAATTCTCATTGCTAGACAGAAACCACTAACACGTTTCCTTCGAATTCAACTCTCAATTCTGTTTCTTCTCCATCACCTTCTCCTTCTCCCACTTCATCTTCTCGGCACACATGATCGCTCTCAAACCGTTGCCGGCCTCTACCTCTCTGCTCCCTCGAATCCGCTCGGGGCGGATGAGGTCGTCAATATCCTGCGAGCTTGTGCTCAAATCGGAACCCAAGCTGTCCTCGGTCTCCTTCAAGAACGATGTTGCGCTATCGCCGGACCCCGCGAGGATCGGGTGGAGGGTCAGAGTGAAGGCGCCGGTGAGGGTGTACCACGTGCCGCGGGTGCCGGAGCTGGATCTGAGTGGAATGGAAGGTGAGGTCAAGCAGAACTTGTTGTTCTGGAGAGGCAAGAGCCTAACCGCCAATCGCCCCTTCAAGGTGGAATTTGTTAGGGATGTGGAGGGCCGGGGACTCGTCAAGTTCGTTGCGCACCTCGAGGAGGATGAATTTGACTTTGTTTGATTATTTCGAGCTAAAGTGCCGATTGCTGTAAAAAAAAATATTATATTTATATATATATCGCTTAAGCCTATTCTATTGTATCGAATCAACCCCATCGTATATTTAAAAACAGTGATATACACGCTGCGTCCTAAATAGTCTCTCAAGAAATCACGGGCACTAACACATTTACACATGAAATGAAAGAAACAAACTTAATGCACATTGCTTCGGTGTACCAAAATATATAGCCATGTCTTCTCTCTTTTTCTCACATTCATATTGAATAAAACAACATAATTTGTCTCGTGTTATTTTTGATTTTGCAAATAGACAATAATTGGTGCAGATAGAGAGAGAGAGAGAGAGAGAGAGAGAGAGATATTGAAATTTTGAATATAGATAACCCCCCGGGGTTGGCTGAAATGGTTGGGTACCATGTCGGGGACTTTTAGTTCAAGAATCAGACGGAGATCACCTGTTCAAATTCCGTTAATCTTTGCACAAACCGCTCTGGGTATCTGCATGGGCCGAATGCATATACTTCTCTGATTCATGGAGCAACGTGCCTCTAGGTAGTCGGGCCACCGCGCCTGGTCGAGGGGTGTAATTTATTTCTTTTCAGAATGCAAATGCGAGATGACATCGATGTGTTTGTGGATTTAGGAAAAACAAAAGAGGATGTTACTGTGTCGACTGGCCTCAGATGAACCCTACGGTTCTATATCCAAGACACTTGCTGATCTTGAAGAGGCCTAGAGAGATTATGAATTGTGATGACGCACAATAAAATGCAATTTTCTTAGCCCTATTACTTGTATCAACATGAGATATAAATGGACTCCCCTTCTTCCTTTTCGATTAATGTGGTAAGTACACTTTGCATTAGTATTATGTTTAGCGACCTTTTTTACTCTTAATCTTCTCTCTCTTTCTCTCTCTGAATCGAATCATAGACTCAATCATCTTGCACCCCATCCTGTCCATGACCACCGGACCAACCACCCGAGACTCGTCTTCAGTTTATCGTTTTTCTTGGAGTTACTTTATAAAAGAGATCTGAGTTGATGAAATTTGGATTATGTCTCGAGAAACCTAAGTATAGGAAGGTATCTCGTTGGAAGCCTCCTAATCTTGCACTTGATAATCTGTCTTTGGTGGAAGGAGATCATGCACACATGTTCTCTCACGGTATAACTTAGAATAATGGCATGAAAAGAAAAGTTTATCAGGGTTTCTTGTATCCCTACCGTTCGTCTACCTTGGTATTTAGTTTCGAATAATCACACTTACACATTTTCTGAAAGTCACTTTACCATCCAAAACATACCAGCAGTGTTGAATGAATGGCACGTTCGTTTATCCAGACCGATTAACTTTAGAACAAAGAGCGCCCCTAATGTCGATCTCTTATTGTCGTGTCTCCCTTGTCACTGTCGACGCCTTTTTGTCTCTCGTCCAAAGGGCTATAGGGCTTTTGGGCATTATTAAGAATTGTGATTCTCCACTAACGTCCTTCAATATGTCCGATATACTTGACATAGGAGACTACCAAACCCGATGGAAATTAATTAGATAGGAAAAAATTATCCAAAAAGTCCTAAACTTATTGTATGGTGTCCAATTTAGTCATAAACCTTTCAATTGTGCCAATTTAGTCATAAACCTTTTAACGATTTGCCAATTTATTCCTAAACCATTATACGATTTGTCAATATAGTTCTTTCGATCAATTATCCAAATAATAAGTTTAGGAGTAAAATGGAAAAACTTCAAAAGATTTACGACTAAAATGGCAAAACTTCAAAAGGTTTAATATTAAATTGACACAATTGAAAAGTTTAGGACTAAATTGGCAAATCGTCAAAAGGTTTAGGACTGAATCGGCACAATTGAAAGATTTATGATTGAATTAGCTGTTATACAATAGGTTTAAGACTTTTTTAACGTACTTTCCATCCTCTAATGATTGGTGAGTTGCAAATATGGAGATATAATTGGAGGAATTACCGTCCAACCAAATATGAAGGAAAATATTGCCCCATGCGAAAAAGTCCATAATACTTCACTAAAACAATACTGATAAAAATATTGTCCTCTCTTGTTTTTCTTTCGCTAATTGACATTAAGATGCATTTGGTTAAGCTTTTGGACACATGTAAAGAACCATAGGTTGAGGGGTTTTTTTAAAATGTAAGTAGTGTTTGGTAAATTATAATTTAAAAGTGCATTGGGAAGTAACTTTTAATAAATAGTGTTTGAAAAATTCACACTTTTTAAAGAACTTTAGCTATTTTTTTATTTAAAAAAAGACCTCTAAACTGGTGAAGGGTTCAGTTGCTAGCGAGCCAGATCTGTGACCTTAGGTGAGGGCTGTCGGTGCCAGAATTGGCCTCTCCACCCCAAATCTAGCCTTGCTGCAACCTGTGGTGGCCTGAGCCCTTCATGGGTGACGTCACGTGAGATGAGGACACTTATGGAATTATGAAAATCCAATGAGGTCAAAATTGGAAGAAAAAAAATTATATTAGCATTCCGATAATATTCAAAGCTCAAAGCACCTTCAAAGCTGTCTTGGGTAAAAGGCTTTG
Source organism: Metrosideros polymorpha var. glaberrima (assembly GCA_001662345.2). Lineage (NCBI taxonomy): Eukaryota > Viridiplantae > Streptophyta > Magnoliopsida > Myrtales > Myrtaceae > Metrosideros > Metrosideros polymorpha. The sequence goes on from BCNH02000010.1 coordinate 1,986,592, forward strand.
GAAATAGAATTGCATCTTCCCAAAGTTTTTCGAAAAAATTGTCAAACAATACTTACATTTATTCCAAGGAGTTTAGAGCCCAAAGCCCATTGAAAAAGTGGTTCCCAAATGCACACACTATTTTATTTTCTAGGAATAAGTACATTGAAAGTCCTAAAACTTATCACGAAAATGTAATTAAATCCTAAAAATTTTCAAAAATGCAATGAAATTCTAAAACTTGTCACAAAAGTGCATTAACGTCCTAAAATTTGTCATCAAAGTGCAATCAAGTTCTAAAAATTATCATATTGATCCAATCAAGTTATTATATTAATTGCACTTTTTGAAAATTTTAGGACTTGATTGCACTTTGATGACAAGTTTTAGGACTCGATTGCACTATTTTAAAGTTTTAGGACTCGAATGCACTTTTAAGACAAGTTTTATGACTCATTTGCACTTTTTTAAAGTTTGAAGACTCACTTGTACTTTCGTGACAAATTTTAGAACTTTTTAGTGCACTTGTCCCAATTTTCTAAGAAAACTTCATTCGGTATGAGAAGCTCCATCTTCCATCCTTATTCTTGTTTTTTTTGTTAATACCATGAAAAATCTTAAACTGGTACACCAGTGACAAATTTACCTAAAATTAATTTTTTGACCAAGAAAAATCCCAAACTAATACACTTGTGACAAATTTATCAAAAATTAATTTTTTGACAACAAAAAACCTCAAACTTGTACATTTATGACAAATTTATCCCAAACTAATACACCTGTAATAAATGTACCATTCGTTAGTTTTCGATAAATTGAGTTAATACCACGAAAAATTTCAAATTGACACACCTATGATAAACAGAGGGTAAAACCTCAAACTGGTACATCCCGTCAACTGTTACGTGTCATCAAACTCAGTAATTTGATGGTACAATTTGACGAAAACTAACGGAGGGTAAATTTGTCACAAGTGTACCAATTTTAGGTAAATTTGTTATAGATGTACCAGTTTTGAGTTTTTTATGGTAAAAAAATTAATTTGGGGTAAATTATCACAAGTGTACTAATTTGAAATTTTTCTTTATATTAACCTTTTTTTTTTCGGTTCGTTCCACCCTTCAATTTAATGAAAATAGCACAAAAGGACGTAGGATTTGCAATGATTCCCATCTTCGTCCATGTCCTAGAAATTTAAATAATTCTTGAAATTTCTTTGCCATGTCTATAATGACTCCACTTTTGGAACCACCAATTTCAAACTTTACTCCCCCACCAAAATTCTCCCAATTATGAAGAATCAATGTGTGTGTGTGTGTTTATATATATAGATGTAGCATAATGAGTGGAGTCTCATTATTGTACGTCAAGCTCAATTGTGGGATTTACATTTTCTTATGATCTACGTAATACACAGAACCAACAATAACACCCATCAAAGAGAAAATCAATCAACTTCAAATCTTCTTTTTCCACAAAATTCAACATCTACGAAACCGAATTTCAGACAATATATTTGTGAAAATACGAGAAATGACCTAAAAAGGAGAAACGTGGGGACATGACACATAAGCAGAAATGACACCCAATAAAGAGTGATGTCTCATCCGAAAAGCAAAAAAAAAAAAAGAAGAAGAAGAAGAAGAGAATATTCCCAAACAAAATTAGGTGTACCGATTGGTGGTAGGCGGGCGGACAGGATCCGACCACGTCCTCTTCATAACTTTAATTTTGCCAAACTGTTGTTTTTTGTTTTTGTTTAATTAATTTTTCTTTTAAAAGTATTTCATGGAACAACCTGATTTTTTTATAGATATTATGCTCCTCCCATCTGCATGTCTCGCCACCAACCCTGAAACTTTAGCCATGTCTCTCTCCATATTTTCCATGCAACAGTCAAACCTCACAATGAGTAAGATTCCACAATGGTGCCCACAACTTGCTCTATTCCATCATTAATATTGTTATCATTATCATCATCATCATCATCTCTTATTTTTTTTCTTTCCTTCTAAACTTTTTCTACCAAAACATGTAATGGTTTAAAAGAGACGGAACTACCCAATCTGCACTAAATTCGCTGCACGTATGCCAATCCAATCATAAATTCTACAGTTTTGTTATTTCGGTCCTAACCATTTGACTAAAATTCCAATGTAGTCCTTTCAATTAATTCTCGTCGGAAATCGCTGACGTGACGGTCCAGTCATCATCGGCCGTCCTGCGTGGCACCCCACCATGTCAGTGATTTTCGGCGAGAACTGATCGGAAAGACTACATTGAAATTTTGCGCAAACATTTATGATTAAATTGGCAAAATCGAAAGATTTAAGACTTAACAAACATCCGTACATAATGTTTAGTACTGATTGGACAATTTTTGGATGTATACGAATTACAAAACAAAGGGGCCTCTAAGAAGATAAAGATTCCATATGGGTGAGCTAGAGCAATACCCAGAATTAGAATCTCTAGGTATTAGGCTTAATATTCCAAAGGGATATTATTTATGAATGGGATTCCATTTCCATGGTTGCATCGCAGCATCTTTCGTGCTCATCATTAGTTTTTGTTCACTGCAAACATGGCAACAAAGATGGTGACTTTCATACTGTTTGGATCACGTAAGGATAATTCACTTAGGGTTAGCCGACAAATGAGAGCATAACCACACGTTTCTTTCGGAAGGTATTCGGGTTATCGGCCATATGTTATTTTACTTCGATTTTTGTATTGATGACGTGAAATTAAGGAAAAATTACCAAAAAGTATTCTTAACCTATTGCATTTATATTAATTCAATTCAAAACCTTTTCATTTGGCGAATTTAATCCTAGACCTTTGGAAAATTTGCCAATTTAGTCAATCCGGCCAATTTTAGCCGAAAATTGATGACGTAGACGCTGGCTGTCCATGAGATTACTAAATGAGGTGCAGTTGCGATTGTCTTAGCATATGTGTCTAGGTGAATGGTCGTTGAAAACCCTAAAAATTATAAAGAGAATGCAAATGAGCTCTAGATCTTTCGATTGGTACCCTACATTCCCATTTCCTTAATAAAGGTATAAAGGCTAGAATACAAATTACATCTATAAATTTTATTAGTCAATAGTTTCAAAAAATTTATTATATAAAGAAAGGGTTTCCTTTCCAAACTTGCTCTTTTTTTTTTTATGGGATTTTATAATAAAGAAACTTTTAGATAGTGTGGAAAGATGGATCATACACAAATTATATTCCACCATCCAATAAGGGAACATGGAGTATCAATCGATGGAAAATGCTAAGCCATTCAAGAGTTTGCATGACTTTCCAACCCTTAAGTGTTACCCGGACAAAGGGGAAATCAGCCCCATTAATTTTATTTGGAAGGTCCGTTTGATATCCAAAAATCGCTCAGCAATAGTCAAACAATTGGGGAATATCGAGGCGAACTAGAAAAAGTCGAGTAGCGCCGCTTCTAGGCTAGGTAAGCATCCTACGGGTCCTAAATCATCAACGGGCTCTCCGATATTTCCACTTTTAGCTATTCATCTCCATTGGGTATGTGGGATATGCCATAGAACATTATTATTCTTTATTAAGATATTAATTTCACACCTAGCTGTAACTTACCTACAAAAATTCCCCCAAAAATTAAGAAGTAATTGTAAATAGTGAAATCACTTTTAACAAGCTAGGGTAAGGAAGAATCCATTACTATGAGGGGAGGGGGATAAAGGAGGGCACATGTGTAACCCAATGCACGCGCGAACGAGAATGTACCGAGGGATAAGATTCTTGCGAGGCTGGCTGGCACCAAGTGAGGGATGGATTGGATGGTGGCTCACACCCCTTGCATGATTAAAAGTTGCAAAATTAGAACCGACCATCACTTGTCCCTGCCTCATCTGTGGAGGTCCCCGCCCGGTTATTCGGAAGTTCATGAAAATCTAACATGTCCCGCTAATCGATTACGAAAAGACCTTTGATCTATATAGGTAGTCATGATTTGAAACATTTTGCACAAAATTATGTAAAGTAAAAGCCTCGACATTTTATTTGAGATCAAATGAGAGATATTTGTGCTCGAGAGGCTGTTGACTAAGCGAAACAAGTCGGTGGGCGCAAGTGTTGACACAGATTTGTGGTTGTTGACTCGGGATGAGAAAGACCGAGCGAGATGCAATAGAACACCAATTAGGGGTGATCGGTTTCAAGGTCAGTCAATTCTCACCCTGTAATCGGGAATCGGATCGGACACGATCGATTTTCAGTTTGTGGAATCAGGAATCGACCCCATCCACCTTAGAACAGGATCGAGTCGGTCCGAATTTGCCCAGGTAAGTGGCGGTGTTAATTAATTATTTTTTCATGATTTCTGCTATAAAAAAAAGAAAAGAAATCGAAACAGAGTAACAAGGAACCGTGGGTATATCATCAATACAAAGTGTCATATGCTTAGCGTAAACGAACCGATTAGCTTAGTCACATATAATGCCATTACAAAGTGTCGATTCATGAAATTGCAAATTACAAAAGTTTACTTAATTACGCGGCAAATAAATAGCAGCTTTAGAAGTTTTAGATAGAATATGAACGGACTAATAATACTCTATCTTCGATTTTTTTTATATGATTTCTGCTATATATATACATACATACAGACTTTGAACCGGTTCCGTCGATCGACTCTATACATATAAAAATGAACTGATGGGTTCAACCCGTGACACTTGTCGTGCAGACACTTGATCACGCGCAAGCGGGGGAATGCACTCACCCACCCCAACTGGATGGCATGAGCAAACCCCTCCTCGGCGAGCCGACCACGTGGCGCGTCCCCATTCGCAGCATGGCTTCCACGGCCAGCTGGTAGTGCATGAGGACGTGAAAGGGAGAGGGAGGGAGGGAGGGATTCTTCCCCCAACATATTCCATTTGCTCTTCCCTCACGGT
>BCNH02000010.1:2002359-2037569 GCA_001662345.2 Metrosideros polymorpha var. glaberrima
CTTTTTTGCACATATTTAATATCATATTTCGTCACGATCAAGTGTGAGTTGGATAGCATTGTGAACCCCATGAGGTTGATCCGATGGTCAAGGGACGAACTTTTTGTTTGAGCACAAAGGTCCCGTTTATTTCATGGAAAATAAATAATTTAAAAAATAATTTTCTAAAAATGATCGCTTAAAATAATTAATTAATGGAATTCTTTTTAATTATCAACAATAATTTATATCTAAATATTTTCGTAAACGTTGAAAATATTTTTCATTCATTCATTTTTTAAGTGATAGAAGCGATCATTTTCAAGAAAATTTTTTCCATTTCATTTTTTGTGAAACAAACAGAGCCTAAAGTATGTGATATAGGTTCGATCGATTTTTCGCGCCGTTGAGTAAGAACAACTTGAGCTTTGACTCTTCCTCTTCATAAATGAAAAAAATTAGCATAAACTTAGCCCTTGGATTAATGTTGAGTCCTCGCGTATAAGATAAGGGTGGATTGATTAAATCCAATTGAATATATGCTGCAAAGGAGAATCAGAATGCTTCCTAAAGCAATCATATTTATCACCTCCCTAATAAGTATAAGTTTATACTAATCATTAATTTTCTAAAACTGAAAAATTCGGATTCTCATAAGCCTATTAATTGCTGTATTTTTCAGCTCGTCAATTGCCGATCAATTCATCCGGTTTGGGAATCGCTTAATTAATGGTACGGAATTTATTTTATTATTTGAGGTTCTGATGTGCTTCAATTTATTATCTATGCACATAGCAATTAGTGTTGGACCATTCAAATAAAATAAAAAAAGCATAGAGATTTATTTAAATAGGAGATTAATATATAAATGACATGAGTCAACTCGCCCTTTATATAGTGAGCTGACGAAGCAGCATTTTGTGAAACACATGCAGTTAAATAATTAATAATGTTCGGATAGCCCTGGTCGGCGAATAAAAGTTGCGTGAATTGGGTAACTTTCACAGAATCATTATGAGATTAAACTATATATTATCTATAATACATATTCCTCCTATATAGAATGATATTATGATTGTATATAAATATTATTTTATAGGCTCTGTGATTATCGTTTTTTGGCCGCCCTATCTTGTGGGACTCTGAAAGCGACGCCCCTTTGCTTCAACCTTAAGCCATTTTCATCCAATCAATATCGTTTTTTTGGTCCCGAAAAAAGAAAAAAAAATATTATTCCCTAATTTGCGGCACCACATAAAAGAATCGCTTGTTTGGAAAATATTTTCTCATAACTATTGTCTGTAGCTTATGTGTGAGTACTAGTAGAAGTGAAAAATTGTATTTACTCCTTCTTATCACCCAAAAAAAAAAAAAATACTTACTTCTATTATAGAAATGCAATTTGAAAAGTTGTCTATGATAGTTTAACTCGTCAAAACGACTCTAGTTTTATCATTTTAATCTAGTTTAAGATGATTATCAATAGTGCATTAGCACCACTTGTATACCAAGAGCAAGCTACTAATTCTGCTCCAGAAGCATTTTTGAAGCGAAAATGCGTTTGGTAAAGAATTACTTCTGAAGCATTTTTCTACTTTTGAAGCAGAATTGCGCTTGGCAAAAGAAGTAAAAATTTATACTCCAAAAGTGATTTTTTCTTCTTCTTCAGAAGTGATTCTTGTTCTCCCATATCAAAGGCAAGGGCTACTGCCCTTTTCTCTACTGATCGCTGGTTTTCGAAGTAGAATAAAGACGCGTTTGGTAACACTTCAAAAATGCATTTCTTATTCTAGAGCAGAATCATTTATGGCCAGAATTTGAATTTTGGAGTAAAATGGTTACCAAACGCATCCTAAACTTACTTTTAATTTTCTCAAATTGAAATTGGGAGAACATAACAAAAAATTTAAGATTTCTGTACTTAATAAATAAACGAAAAATTTAAACAAAAGCAGGGTATCCGAGCTTTTACATATTTGTTAATTAGGTAATTTAATTAAAAAAACATTAGTAAATAGAACAGACCACATTGACTTGTTCAAGATATAAATTACATCCCGCACCGCATGATAACGACCTGAACTTTAGAGTAATTAGTCGTGCGGATTGCTGAAAATGTGCATGGAATCCTGGCCGACAAAATCATTAAAAGTTGATGTTGTAGATATTATAACGCGATCTTATCATCGAGGCGAGACATACAGTTGGATTAGACCTCGATGTGCGACGTCACGTGGTGTCAGCGGTATAGCGCCGGCGACGCGGTATTCTTTCAACTACGGTGGCGTAAGGTGGCGGGGCCCGCCGGAGCCGGTCCCGAAGGCTTTTTGGCACCTACAAATAACCCCTCCGCCATCACTCCCATCATCACTCCCCACTCGAACACACTCGACATCCACTCGTATTAAAGTTCCACCCTTTATCGCCACAGAGAAATACAAGGAAGGACGTAAGAAAAAGATCGAATCTTTGAGCGGTTCTCCGGTCGGCGACCGCCGCAACACGCACCCAGTGGTCTCGCTCGCAGGCCTCTGTGGGTTGCTGTTGTTGCCACTCCCCTTCTTCTTCTTCGGCACGGAGAGAAGCCACGTGCTTCTTCGAGCAACCTGAAGATTGGTTCGGAGGTACTTTGATTGCTGCTTTAGTCGCTCTGTTATCTTCCATCTGCGGTTCGATTTCTGCGAAGAGAAGTCTGGAGTTGACCCGGGTTTCGCTTGAATTTCAGAAGGTGGGCAAGAGGAGATTCCAGAGTCTCTGCGTGGCGGAGGAGTTCGAGCGAAGCTCGCTGAGTCCCGCGCGGGAACCGGTGAGTCCGCTCGCTCGTCGCCACCTCTGTTCATTTCCTTTTCTTTAATCGAATTAGATTATAAAGTTGTCATTTTTTAAGTCAACGAGTGAATCAAAGAGAGAGGCTGTGTTCAGACATGTCGATGGTCTTATCATCTCCATGGGCTCACCGTTTGATTAATTACGTGGCTAATCAAGCATTCCCAATGTGAGTTGCCATAAAAGTTGAAAAATAAACGAACTTGGGTTGCCACGTGGTGTCATGTCATTAGCTCAAGGGAAGGAAAATAGTTGCTCCCCATCATGCTGGTGGAGAGAAAAAAACACAAAGGATGTTTGCTTTCTCTTTCGTGATGGATCTGATGAAATTTGGAACGCGCCAGTGATTGAACGTATCTTTCTTGGAACTTTATCTGGAGATTGTACGCAATTCATGCCCATCATTTAAGCTGTGCTCATCGAGATTCTTCCAGTCGTGCGTGTCGAGCTCGGTAAAACCTCTGCTCTGTTCTTGGTTGCAGCATTGTTTGGCCAGCACAGAGAGTCTTGTCTTTGGTTATCTTTGGCCAAAAAAGACAGGGAGATACATGAGACATAAAACAATGATAACTGCACTTGTCTGTCCTCATATCTCAACAAATCGCGTCTTACATGGTCCGTGAGCCGATGGGGTTATCGACACGAGATTCTACCTACCTTGGGTGGTTTTTCTCCTTGTTGTGAGGAATATTCTAGCAAGAGGAAATACTATAGCAGTTTGAGTGTGCACAAACCATCTACCCTTTTACTGCACCCACTCCTCATGTGTCTGCACAAGCCTGGATCGGCACTGAACCTACTTTTGTAGATGAAATTCTGGACTTGATCGTAAAAGTTGCATTCCCTAACCGACCAGTGATGGCGTGATTGATTATTATCCGTTGGCTTGTCGATGGTATTATTGTTGAACTGTTCTTCTCATTCGTTCATTATTTGGGCAGATAAATCCTCCTTGTCTTACTATCCAAGGAGATGTCACCTTCTCTTAGCAAGAGCATACCTCTACCTCCCGCCTTCCGAATCGATGATGAGGTCAGAGCTGCCGAGAAGCAGGGCATTGTCTTTATTCTCGGGTCAGACTGTGAGAGACCCAAGAATGCTTCCCTTCGCAGGACGCTCTCTGCTGATATGTCATCCAAGAAGTGGCTTGCCCAAAATGGTTTCTCTCCAATAAAGAAGATTGCCTCCTCTGAAGAGCTTCTGGCCTCGATCACTGATTCATCTTCTTTCTTGGAAGAAGATGACGACGATGCACAGAAGGATGGCGAAGGGAGAGGCCAGCTTGACATTTGGAACTCCATCCAGGAAGCAAAGAAACAGGACAGCGAGAAGTGCACTTGGGGCTCAATTCTGTCTCAGAAGCTCGAGGATTCGAAGTCCCTTCCCCCGCCTTATGTTCACCCTCTAGTGAAGAGATCCTCGAGCTCTTTGAGTGAGAAGAGCCTCCAGATTTGCACCGAGAGCCTTGGATGCGAGAGTGGCTCCGATGAGTTCTCCTCGTACCCGCCATCAGAAGTCGGAGACATGGAAGATGGAAAGGCAGAAGAGCACGAGCCACTTCAACAAGAGGGGATGCTGCCGCAGAGTTTTGATATAGAAGACTTCGATGTCGTCAAGTACAATTGCACCGCTAGTAAGAAGATCCGACCTCGATCTTTCCCTCCCCCTCTACCTTCACTGTCTCGAGAAGATGGGGCGTCCCTCTCGGTGCACTCTCGCCGTGACAATGGACGGCTAGTGCTCGAAGCTGTCTCCATTTCATCCGAGAAAAAATTTCAAGCCCAACGCGAAGATGGCCGTCTCATTCTTACATTTGTGAACAGTGTTTCGTCTGGCGAAGAAATCTATGATGGGGAGGAAGTAGATGATGAAGAGACTGAGAATATGTCGATGGAGTTGGATGAAGATGTTGAAAGTTTCGATGGAAATAGCGACGAGGAAGAGGAAGAAAGCGAAGAGGAGGACGGAGAGAAAGGGAAGCAAGAGGAGGCAGAGGAACTGGAGTTTGCAAGAGTCGGTAACGGTGGTGGTGCGAGGGAGATGGAGTTTATCATGGAACAAACACCCAATATGTCAAGTGGAGTGATAAATGTCCATAAGCTAGCACTCCTGATGAACAAGCCCATCGGTCCACCTAATAGGAGCTCGGCTTGGCATAGCAAGTTCAATAAAGTGGCTAACTACGACGAGGAGGAAGACGAGGCACTCCCACTTAAGGAATCGCTCTCCTTGCGGGCTCCATTTGCTAGGATGCTATCGACGCAATCACTGTCGCCCCAATCGGCGCCAGCGGCAGCTTCCTGCAATGCGTACGAGTACTTTTGGCGATCCAAGCCCACAAGCACTGCCGTCATTAGCCCGATCACCCTGCAGTTTCCATCACAGAAGGACTGTAGTAACAACAACTACATTATGTCGAAGAACTCGATGCCGAACGAGCCACAGGAAGCAATGCTTGTGAAAGGGAACGATGCTTATTACTTGTCCCCTCTGTTGAAGAGCTGCAATAAGCCTGGGAGCACTCTATTTCTGTGGGAGCCCAAGTGCGTTGCCACTTCCTGATAAAATCCCACCATACCAAGGGGGAGTGTGCGAGCGTGAGTGAGTCCACCAGTTACTATAGCCTTTTCCTCTTTCAAGGTTTGCTTAGGCAATAAAAGGATGAGAAGAGGCAGAGTACTTGGGATTTAGGATACTAATGAAAGAGAGCTCTTAACAGTGTGGTATATAATTTTTATTTGCTCTTTGGAAAGTTTAACAAATAAAAGTGCTACTTATAGTGCATGTAATCTGGTAGTATCACGTACCGTTTCTGGCTCAACTGCTTAATATATGGTGAATTTGCAGAGCCATGCTTCTTGGCTTTTGCTCATCTTACATGAGTCAGATGTTTCGGATGCGATGGATCACTTCTTGACCAGCTGGAGTATTCCACCTTCTTCCATCAAAGATATCGAGTCTAGGAATTTCCGGAGTCCTATTGCTAATTTCCCAAAGTACAATCCGCGACATCTTATTTTTACCTGAATATCAAGTGGACTTTAACAAGGACAGAACCGCAAATGAAAAGATCTTAGCCTGGCATCGCGCGAGCAGGTTAAAGTGAATAAGCTGAGTTTTTGTCCACAATCTCACACAAGTAATTCACAGGGTAGACCCCTAATACCTTACTCTCTCTTATTAGTTTGATCTAAGCAAATTGAGAGAGTGGTATCAGATGACCAAAAATGCAAAAGAAAGAAAATTCAAAGAGATCCTAAAAGAATCAGTTCAGCTGGAGAGGGCATGACCGCCAGAAATTTGAAGTGCTCTAGGAAACCGGCTTCAGAATGTACATCTTGCAAGAGTGACTGCCAACTGTTGCCGTGATGTTCCGAACAAATGTATTCTTCAACGTCTTGTGCTGCAATAGGAGAAAGACGGCCACATGTTAAGGAGAGAATTCGAAGGTATGCGCTTGATAAGGCCAATGTCATACCAAGTGTGCATATGCAACACCGCAAGCGGGAAATTTCATTGGAAAAATAAAAGAGGGAGAAAGGACAATATTAGCAACATAAAACAGCACAGATCTTCTACAATAATACCTCCCAGATATCTCTGGCTTCGACAACAGTGTCTAGTGGAAGTCCAATGTCGTCCCAGTGGGCTATCACTGTATAACGATATGTGCCACGGTTTACCAGAAGCACCGCGAGCCGATAACCAGTGAGAGGCCCGGCCCAAACCTTGAGGAAAGAGATTGGAGGCATTTTCTCAGTAAATGCTGGGCTCTGTACAAGCAAAATCGCATATACTACAAACTACAGAAAAGCATGTCTATGTACTGCAAATTATACCTCTTGGTCACCTTCACTCCGAACCTTCTTGGCTTGAATTCCGAGCGGATCTACCAGAGATGACCAAATTGAATTCAATAGTAGGAAGTCATTAGTTTTAGACTATTTCATCAACTGAGGGCAGGGAAATGTTTTGACCTTGGTTCACTGCAATGACCTCCTTGTTGGAAATTATTTCCCTAGTATCCTTGTCCAGATTGCGGATATCGCAACCAAGAAGAAGAGGGGCCTACATTGCATTCTAACTAATCAAAAGATGACCCAGTGTTATATATACCAGTCATTCGGTAACTACAACTATCTGCGATACCTTGGATATAGCCCATATACTGAAGTGAACTACATACTCGTTCTTCGTCATTCCTCCATTCCCAATTTCAAGCATGTCAGGATCTGCACATCGACAAATTTATAAGAGATCAAAGATTGGGAATTGAACACGAAACATCGATATTAGCCTATAGGTGTTCTTGTCAATTATGATTTTTAGGGTACTACCATTCCAGCCACCAGGCCTGGCAAGCTCTGCGTAGGGTTCATTCAAGTCAGCTCTAGTCATCATACTGCAAGAACAGTAAAGGATTAATCATCCTCTGTAAATGAGATTGAATTCCAAGACAATTCATTAAATCTTGAATGTACACATTGGAGGACAGAAGCCAAACCGAGGATATTACGCCGGGACTTTAAAATCCATGGCTAAACTTCTTTACAGACATGTACAAAAAGCAGCAAAAAAAAAAAAAAATCACTAGTAAGTTGAAAGCACAAAAGATTACCTGTCCCACGTATCAGAAATATCCATTGTTGTCCTCCAGCTGTTCCCTATCTTCGCGCCCCATAGAGCTGGATGCAAATCCCCCCTAATAGCCGAAAGGTTAAGATAATGCAGAGTTCACATGATGAAGTAAAACATGTGAACAAGAAAAGGATGATACAGCTCACTTCCAAGTACTTTACCATTCGCAAAGTGAGAAGAAAATAGGGCGGCCAGCCTTCATCAGAGCTTGGGTCATTATAGGGTATCTACATAATCAAACAATTGAATCAGCACTCAAATTTAACTTTCTTTGAGGATATTAAGAACAATACTACTCTTAGTCTATATGTTACCTGACCGTTGGCTTCGTGCCACCGTTATTGCAGTTATCATACTTTAAATAATCAATACCCTGGAGAAATAATGCAATCCTTCATTACTTTTTGTGATCGAAAGGACAACTATTGTAAAAATTTGCATCTACAACATCTTATTTGAAGTTAACATGAAAAATGCTTAGGTAAGCAAGAAGACAGACCCAAGATGCAAAGGTTTTGGCATCTTGTTCCTCACGACCAAGCGATCCAGGCATGGTCTTGCTACAGGTAAAATAGCTGAATCCAGGAAACAAATCAGTCAACTTAAGTATCAATAGAAAAATCAATTGACATTTAAATATATCAGTAATTCTCGTAGCAATCATGGCAGGGTGTCGTACCCGGCATCCGAATAAATTCCTATCTTCAAACCCTTGCTGTGAACATAGTCGGCAAGAGCTTTGATGCCAGACGGAAACGTTGTATTCTTGGCTACTAAATTGCCCTGCCATTATTACATGATGTAGTCGAGCATAATTAGAATGCAAGTTCTGAAACATTTCTGATTACAGTGTTTAAAGTCCCAAAAGGATAAAAAGAATTACATTGTAATCACGTGCTATCTCAGCCCAGCAATCATCTGAAAAGAAAAAATCAATTACGGCATAGAACAATCGACAATGAACGGGCCGTTGGAGAATATAGAGGAAGTAAGCACTTGGAGCATACCTATGTTGACGTACTCATAGCCCAGCTTTGAAAGACCAGTAGAAACCAGAGCATCAGCTGGAAAAAACAAACCCGGATATGTCGAATGCTTAAGCACAAGAAACAACGTTCATCCTTAATAGCATTTTAACCTCATGATACATTAATTTAGTTTTCAGAATCCGAACTGCGGACTATCTTTCCATGCCCAGGAAAAAAAATAATTATACTAGTGAGAGTTAATTGACATCAAAATATGAAGAAGAAGACTAGTCTCCGACCGCATCGAGAAAAATAATTTAAACTCCGCACGGTAGAGAAGAGCTAATGCTGAACAACTTAACAAGCAAGGAAAGTAATTTATTCAGTTTGATCATTAACCCATAAGAAAAGAGAGGAACAATCTTTAGCAGCAACTAATGTTGGCACGAACCAGTCTCTCTGATGATTGTTTCGTTAACCGTACACCAGAAGTGATTCCAACTATTCCACCTGCATACATGAGTATGATATCATTATAAGATTGAGTTATCGTTTGAGAGAAAGAAACAGGATATGTTACAAGAACAGCATTATAAAAAAAGAACACATGATTGAAAAGGACTAAAGGATAAACATGCTCCATTCGACGTCATTCGAGTCCGATCCGCCGCAGCGCACAAGCACATAGCAATGTTCCAAAAAGAACAAGCGTTTACAAAAATGGAAAGAAAGACTGTTTCCGTTTCGGGACGGAGTATACAAATGTCCATTTTTTGAGGCGGGTGAGCAGGGGATTCACTGTTCCCGACGACGAACAGATAATTTTACAATTATGGATCGACAAGCAGACAACTTGATGGCATCTCGAGCATCGCAGACAGTAGCTGAGCGGCTGGTCATCCCAGAATCGATCGGATAATTGAATGACACCCACAACAGGACAAGCAACCGTCAATCTCAGACTCCAATCGCAATAAAGCAGATCGCGGAACTGATCATCCTTACGCGAGAGAGAGAGAGAGAGAGAGAGAGAGAGTACCCCATGGGCGGAGTGAGGCCGAGGCCATTGGCGAGCAGGTTCCTGCGGTACTCTTGTTTGTAGTGCAAGTACTCGGACGACTTTAAATCCACCCTCGCCTTCGCCGCTCCTACCGGAGCTCCGCCGGCCGCCGCCAATGGCCACCACAGGCACGCGATCAGTACGGCCATAAGCAGGCCATCGCTCCACTTCCTCCTTGTCAGCATCATCATCATCACCACTCTCTCTCTCTCTCTCTCTCTCTGTATCTGCAGAGGCCAGAGTGTATAAGTAGCGGGATTCCGTTTCCTTCGAAAATGGGATGAGGACTAGTGTCCAGTATTTATAGACCAGAGCAGAGGTGGGTACCTCATTATTTACGGAAATGACACTGACTCGCTCTCTTTCCATATCTATAGCATGATCGTGCGGATAATCCGAAACGGATAAGCTCACCAGAATGTGCTCCACGGGGTACAACGTAGTACCTAAACTCCTGCTCCAAATATAATTTCGAGCAAATATAAAGATGTAGGCTGCTCGATAAAAGAAAAATATGTTTCGTTCCGCCGAGAAGAAAGAATTTCGCTTTCGTGGGACGGCTCGAATCGATACGGTCTGTGCGACCCGAGAACGAACTCATTTTTCTCGGCACGTGTGCTTTGAATATATGCTCGTGAAACGACTATGTCCAACCTATATAGAAGCAGACTAACCGTAGAAGACTAATTAAGTCTTTAGTTTTCTAGTGAAAAGCATTGAGAAATCGGTTTGAAATTTCGAAAATTGAATTCGATTTTTTGGCAGATAATAGCAGAGAAGAGAGGATGAGTGAAAAGATGGAAGCGGATAAGGGATCATGGTATATATTTATGGTGTGATCCCATCATTCCTTTTTTAATATTTCGTAATTAAAGTTTAATCATTTGTGAACAGCGATATTATATGATTCCTTCTGTGCCCAGCATTTAAAAATCAGTATCCATTTCATTTCACAAGAGACGTCCCAAAAAGGTATTTCTGAAAATTCTTTTCTTTTTTTTTCTATTTCATCCTTGTACATTTGGATGCATGAGTGAGTGATGATGCTATCAAGGGGAGGCTCGAGAAAAGGTTGAGATCTTGAGTAAAATCAGTCTCTCTACTTCAAAGCTATGGTGGTCACAGGAGGAAATTGTCCAATTAGCTCTAAATTTATTACACATGTGCCAATTTTGTCTAAGCGATTTCTGGTGAAAATTGATTGGAAAGAGTACATTGTAATTTCGTATAAAGATTAAAGACTAAATTGATAAGTTTAGAAAGTTTATGACAAAATTGACATTCGTATATTAAATTTATGACTCTAGCTCATTGGGTAGGAAGAGACAAAAAGAAAAAGGAGAAGAAGCACACGACCTTAATAAGATAACTCCAAAGCATGTTGAATGATGATGGTGCCTCGTGTGCTGTTTTTCATGGGGACCGACCACGATCCCAAAGAGGTTGATGGGAGTAAAGTGACCACCAAAGTGAGTGATGCTTTACATTAAATTGCCCATGAACTTGTGGGGTTGGTCCTTAAAGATCTCAAAAGTGTACCATAATGATTTACTAGTTAATTAAAAGATTGCACACATAAAAGCATGATAAAGTAGGCCGATGTAGGGATAGGGAGTCCGCTTGACACCTAAATACTTATGTCAAAAAATTTTGAGAGAATTTTATCAATCGGCCCTAAACATATTATGTGTATATGCCGATTCAGTCCTAATTTTTTCAAGAAATCAATGGAAAAAACACGAGGTCGTTTTCCTTTTACCTGGAAATTAATGGAGAGAAATTCTATCAAGCCAATCAATTGGATAATAAAATAGCTCGAGCCATAAGAAAAGATTTAAAAATAATTTGACCCTCAATACAAAGCTGTGCCCAATTCGAGTTTGAACAGGACCATAACAAGCGTGCTTCTCTTAACCACTTGTGAAAGCGATGGGTAGCTCCCACGTGCCCTACAAACAACTGGAGAAAAACCAAAAAAGAAAAAAGAAACCGACTCGAGATTCTTCCGTGCACATTTTTATGTTCCCAATAAATAAATAAATGCTTTGAATAATCATGGAAGGGTGGTCCACAATTTTTTGGCATTTTTCTACAATGATCAAGGACTTTATAAATAAATAATTGAAGCAAAATTAGGTCCACAACATCTGCTCCTGCATGCAGATTAAAGTCCAAGACACGTGAGTTCAAAAAGAGTCCAGTCCACATTATGGTGCTGGCGAAAATCCACATCACTTGACCATTACATTGCACTATCTAGTTTCAAATTCATTTTTCGTCATATTCACCGTCGATAATATTAATTTCCATACGCACAAATTTCGGAAAAAAATTCGCTTATTTATGGAATAAATGCGATCACTAAAGGTGCCTATGGTAACGTTTTTGTTCTCGGAAACAATTTTTTAGTAGAAATTATTTTTCCAATTCTGTTCCCAAACAAAGTTTTTGAGCAGAAGCGTTTGGTAGTTGTACAAAATTTCTATTCTCGAAATAGGAAAAGAACAGAAATGCGTATGATACAACCTTAAAAATTTCTATTTCTATTTTTTTTTTCATTTAATTATAAAAATGTTAGTGGAGACGGCGGCGGTGGCGATCGGCGGCAATCGCGGCCGGCGGTGGACTCATGGGCGGTGACCGGTGTGGACTCCTTAGCTTGTTTCTCTTTTTGTTCTCGACAATAAGAAGCAACTTTTTTTTTTTTTCAAATCTATTTTCGGGAATAATTCATGTTATGAGGAACATAGAATCAGAGCGACGTTACCAAACGGACTTTTGTTCTTTTTCCGTTCCGGGGAACAAAATAACAGCGAATTAGAGAATTAGAAACGTTACCAAACATACCCTAAATTAAACGACATAAGTTTTATTCGATTCCCTATCCGTGCACGGAATAAAAAGTCAAAAAAAGGAATATGCCCGGATCAATGGAAAATGGTGGTCGCCTACCACTAAAAGCGAAAGGGCCTCTAGAGTCCTCTACCATGATGTGCAAGACGGGAAATTGCACCTGCAATTCTTGGGTTAGTTGCAAATGAAGCCCCCTACCTACCTACTAATATTTGCAACACCGTCCATATTCACAAGGTTTTGCCAATTGAACCCCTTGCATGAGAAAATATAGTTTTTTGGTCCCCGTAAAAACCTTTATGGATACGAAATCTCCATTTGCCCAAATCGATCAATCGATTATATGTCGAGAATCTTGAATTTCCTTCTTTTCTTCCAAATTAGCGAACATATATAGCTTTGTATTGTACTTCTTTTCTTCCAAATTAACTACTCGGTTCATCCACCTGTGTACAATCGCGTCACCGCAGTTTTACCGACGTGCCAAAAATCAAGAAGTCTCTTTACAAGAGGTAGCATCTGCCCAAGGCAAAAGCCGGCCAGAAATTCGCTCACGACAAAGCTCGAAGTTGTGACTTTATAAGAGATGGTGTGATCCTTTTAATACTGGGCTACCACGCTGGATGGGAAAGATATTTGCGATACCAATTCCCATTAAGTTTTACAAAGAAATAAACATTTTATTAAACAAAATCAAAGTAAAGTTACCATCTTACTAAATGAAATCAAAGATGGTAAATTGATACGGCAACACAACATATATTGATATCTTGAATTTCCTCAAGTAAATAACTACAAGAAAAATATTAAAAGCCTTGAACTTGCAAATGAAGACATTTAAATGGAAGATTATTAAGATTCATGACGTGCAAATGAGGGGAAAAGCATGCACGTTGAACGGAAATGTGAGAAATGAAATTCGACACCTCAAATCTATCATCGTTCTACCAAATGTGGACTGACTTATTACCTTGCCCGAATCATTAGAGATGACGCGCCGTGCGCACAGCATGTGTCATTGCGTTACAACAATGGCGAAGAAGATCCAAGCGGCAAAGATCAAAATTGAGACTCAATTCGGAAGATGTATCGTCGATCATTGTTTTGGAATACGAACTATAAATCGACCACAATATCAGAATGATCATGAAGCTTAAATTATTTGCATTGAAAAGTAGGTATCCACGATAGGAGCCGATCGAAAGCAAGAGTAGACTAATGGCCACTTAGGTAACTCTGCCTATTTTCTTCATATAGGTATTTGCAGGAGCAGAGAAGGCTTCAAACAAAATGACAATCAAAAAGACATGAGCAGAAATACAAACCCACTTCACCCGCTGATCCGTCGACCCCTTCAGACGTCTCTTGCCGCATTCACTTCACAATGCAGATCTTGATAACCGACGCGGCCCCGATACGATGAAGCGCCACGACAGCATCGCCCAGCTTGCACAACCCTTTCTCCGTTGCCGACTTGAGAGCAGCCTCTAGTATCACTTCCGTGGATTCTGCGTCGGTTGCCTTGGCAGATCCCTCGGCCAGCAAAGGAATCAATCCACGGTATATAAGACTATGCCTCGCGGGGGTCTCGTCACTGCAAAGCCAGTCAAACGAGTCCGTGGTCAAAACCGGGACCACCACTGACAGGATGGGAACGGCGGGCCTGTACTTGGCAACCAGCTTCGCTGTTGTCCCGCCACGAGTCAGCACGACAATGAGCTTCGCTTTTGCCTTGTTGGCCGTTCGCACGGCTGAGGAGGCCAGACTCTCCAACGGGCTCATCGGAAGCGGGGTCGACTTTATCATTCCCTTGAAGATGGCCCCATAGTCGAGAGAGGACTCTGCCTCGATGCATATGCGGGCCATGATCTTCACGGCGATCTCCGGGTAGGCCCCGGCAGCACTCTCACCGCTGAGCATGACACAATCCGTCCCATCAAGGACAGCATTTGCCACATCAGTTGCTTCGGCACGGGTAGGCCGGGGAGACTTGATCATTGACTCGAGCATCTGAGTGGCAGTTACCACAGGCTTGCCCGCAATATTGCATTTGTATATCATCATCTTCTGAGCCAAAAAGATCTTCTCGACCGGGATCTCCATCCCAAGGTCACCTCGGGCAACCATGAACGAGTCTGTCTCGCGCAGGATCTCATCAAAATTGATCACTCCTTCCTGGTTCTCGACCTGAGACAATCAACAACGCGTGTAAGGCTGCCCTTTTGTGTCCAATTCAAGTCTTAGGAGCTTCACTTGAGAGAATAATTTAGCCAGTACATACCTTCGACATCAACTGTATATGCTTAGCATGAGGGCCAAGAACTTTCCGAACATTAACAAGATCAGATCCCTTGCGGACAAAAGAGAGAGCGATCATGTCGATCTTGTTTGGCACACCCCATTGCAGGATGTCTTCCTTGTCCTTTTCAGTCAATGTGGGAAGATCCACCACAACACCAGGGAGGTTGACATTTTTCCTCTCTCCGAGCATAGCCGTGTTCTCACAGCAGCACCTGACAGTTCCGGAGGCCAGATCACAAGACAGGACGGTGAGGGTAATCGTTCCATCGGCACAAAGAATGGTGTTTCCGGGCTTCAAGTCCACAGCCAGCTTTTTGTAGCTCATACAGATCACATTCTCATCCCCCTTGATGGTATAATCAGTAGTCACCGTAATTTCTTGGCCTTCCTTCAGTTGAATAGGCTTTCCATCCTTGAGGAAACCGGTTCGAATCTCGGGACCCTGCAACACATATCCAGTTAGCATAATTCAACAGCAATGATTTGGTTGAAGTAGAACAAAAAACGACCCTCAAATGTGAAAGCCTAGAACGCTAAGGAACATGAATCAGCACAATGACTTTATAGATAAGACCAAGAATTGAAATTGGCACTGTAGTTTTCCATCTCTCTTACAATGTTTTGATGAAATCATAGTCTTGAAACAACTAGTTCTTCAAAGTGAGCGCGATTAGAAGCAAATGCTTCCCATGTCAACTGAGAGGAGCTAGACATAGTAAGGAATGCCTCCAACAACCCTAGCGTGTCTGAGAGGTGAAGATGTAAAGTTTCAGAAAATATAGATCACATGTTTTCTCCAGCTCAAAGTTCAAGCTAACACCCACTCCCAAGCTCTAGTGTCACAATTATCAACTGTATGATCTATGTATTTGCTTTGCTATTATTTAAAAATAAAATCCCAACAACATTTCGAAGCTCATTTCCCATTTATCTGGACCCCAATTGCTCATAAGCAGAACATAACCAAATGAAGTCAAAAGCAGTAATTCCAGGTCAAACAATACTCAAAGACTTTTGCACCAAAATTAAGAAAAAGAAAGATCAGATACACACCATGTAGAGAAAGTACACCAGTTTCACAAGTGCTTAACAAACTCTAACAAAGCAACTGTTGATCACAAGTAAAAGAGTACCATGCATAATGAGTATGGTTTCTTCATGCATTCAAGATGACGCAGAAATAGCAAAGAATATCTCGCTACACACTAGTCATTAAAAAAATCAGACAATCTTCAAACATACAGGGCAATGGGTCCTGAACTTCATCATCATGCGGTGTTGATAACCCAACTAGGAAAAAACTAAGATTCCTTGTAATGTACGTGAAGACAACAATGAAGAAATAGTCAATTCAGATGGAAGGCCGTTCCTGTTCAATTTACAAGAAGTATTCCTTTCTCTTCAAAGTTAAATAAAATGTCGACAAACATCCATCAAACATACTAAGTCCACGCATAGATCAGGACGAGGTCTTAAGCAGATCAATTTGCAAGAATGTTTTCAGTCATAGTCCAAACTGCTTTAAAAAAACACGACAATGATCACTTTACTGGATAAAGTTTGTGCCAACTAGACTGTAAGTCAATGTTAAAGGATTATTAGTCCTTCAAAAAAGACTAATTTAGCTCCCACAGGATAGTCATGTTTTGTCTAAGAAGAGAATGGCTGAGAGTATGCCAAGGAGCACAACAAGCATGCACGAAGCTATGCCTGATTCATGACAACAGTCTCATTATGCCACACAGATGGTGCTATGGGAGTTCTGTATTCAAGCCCTATGAAAAAATTAAACAGAGATCTCAACTCGGAGAACAAGATTCACAACAGGAACAATTGTGGCCATATTACTGGACATGCAAAAAGCACAATGTTAAAGAATGCCAAATCAAATCAACAGCACTGAGTGATGGCAAAAACCAAAGAATACCACAGGCACAACCACAAAGCAGTGACGATATCGCAGCCAAGCATATAAAGATCATGAGCTAGATGAACTTAATCGCCAATTGAGAAGGCAAACAACACGTAAGAGTTGACAGACCTTAGTGTCAAGCATGATGGCACAGAGGATCTGGGTGTTATGCATCGCGATCCTGAGGTTGTTCAAGGTCTCCTGATGATACTCGTGTGTACCGTGAGAGAAATTGAACCGAGCAACATTCATCCCCGCCCTAAGAAGCTTCTCCAACATTGGCACCGTTCGAGAAGCCGGACCCAGAGTGCAAACAATCTTAGTCTTGGGGATGCGTCCATCATTTGGAAGCTCCTTCAATATTCCTTCAATATCAATGTTTGCCATTTCACTAACGATGATTCTTCTCTATCTGCAAGTGAGATTTCCGGACAAGTTAACAGGACGCTAATTCAATGGGAAGCCTCAAAAAGTATCTGGCATCTTTTCGATTGAGCATCTGATCAGGAAAGTGTAGCAGATTTGCTTGGTAACAAATCAATTTGGAAGACAGAAGAAAAATGCATCGTCTTGAGAAAAAGCCCCACATCCTCATTATCTCACAGCTTGGTAAGGAAATAAATCAGCAATCTCAAGATCGAATTTTTGTGGATTCTTGCTCTTCTCTCGAGGCAAAACAGAACAACCCAAAGACGTTCAAAGATTCAAACTTTAGCATCCACCAACACAATTCTCAACCAGAAGAACAGATATTTCAGACAGATCCAACCTCAAAGAGAGAGAAACAAACGTCACAGAAGGAAAAAGAACAACAACAACAACAACAACAATCAATCAATCAATCAGAGAACAAAAAGCTCAGTACAACCAGCAGACACAGGAAATTACTCGAACAGCATCGACCCCACAAGATGGCTCGCTACTTACACGGTCAAAACAAGTCCGCAGAGTGTTTCAGATCAAGAACCAGATGCTGGAAATGAGAAAAGCTGATTTTTTTAGGCTTCAAGCGGTGGAAAAAGTTTTTCTTTGTTCTCAGACTTACCCTTTCTCAGCGCCAGTGAGACCCACTCACGCAAGTAAGAAGCTATCGACTTCGCGCACGCTGCTACCAACCCAAACCAAAGCTAATATCTCTCCCAAACCTACCTCACACGAGCTCTCCCTCTCTCTCCCTTCGTGTGCGGTCTCAAAGCAAAAAAGTAGTACAACGTGAGATGCGTGGAGGTGCGTTATAGGGGCGGGGAATGATTTATTTTGTGAGATGTCGTTGTCTCGCTATCAATGTCGAGCCTTCGAAAGTTGTTTTTTTTTTCTCAAAGTAACAAGAAAGCTTTTTCTTTTCAATATATGGACACCCCATATAAAATTTGCTTAAAACAATTCGTAATAAGATACCTTAATTCGCGAGAGAAAAGGAAAAGTAGAGAGAGAGAGAAAGAGACTTAAGAGCACGTGGCTGGTTGGTGAAGACACCGCTTGGTGCCGGGGGGGTCTTTTTAGATTGATTGGAATACCGGTTTTCCTTTTGAAAACGCACGAGACCGCCTCCGTGAAAGGGAATCGAACGGCGGTTCACGGAATATGCATCGGCATATTTCTTTGTCCGACAAAAGTACATCCCCCTCTCTCTCTCTCCACTCTTTCTTTTGTTTTGAATGGTCTAATCCAAGCAAAACATAAAGAATAATTAGCTGGTGAATTTACCTAACAGCCCCACTGTCGACTTCAAGTTCGAGAAGGGAGGATCTCGAAGGCGATACCGGTATCGCCGTTTTTTCTGTTCAATAAGTTCATCGCTGTTATGAACATTACATACGGAAGAGACATACATAGATACTTGTCATAGGAGCTCAGCTTTTAGCACAGAAAAGGAAGGGAAAGGAATTCCATGGAGCAACCCCAAGGTGGGAGGTGGTGATGGGAACCATAGATGGTATAGCTGGTTTTCGTTCCTGGGAGCGGATCCCACTCTTCCCGTGGGTTTTGTTCGCAACTTCCCTAAAAGTCCTACAAACTTTCATTGACAAAAAGCCAAAAAGATTAAAAAAAGAAGTCTTCGCCCATTTTCCTATGGGTCGACTCCATGTTAGAAGCGCCACCGGTAATGCAGTAAGGAAACGAAAAAGAAAAAGAAAAGTAGCCACAAGCGACCACTCATCGATGACATCGTGCAGCGATGGAGGCCACTTTTTCGTGGGGAAATGTCTCAACACTGACCTACGGCAGTTGCGGTTGAAATCCATCAGCCAAAGCAAAGGCAATAGAAACTTCCTGCTGATTAACGACTACCGCAGAATAATTTTCTCTGCTGTTATTTCGCTATCAGCATATTATGCAGATCCCATCGCGGAGCAACCATGAGAAATGATTCTTCTACTACTGCTAGCATCAGCTTCTCCCTATGTGACAATCTTACCATTAACTTCTTAAATCTAAACAGGGTGAAACTAGAAGAAAAGAAAATCGAAACTCCCAATTCGTTCAATCACCAGTTACAAGAGAGATTCAACAAGCCATGCCATATGCAACTCACTACAAGGAGATGGAGTAGGGAACATAGACAAAGATGGAAACCCCAGACCCTAAAAAGAACACGGCGATGAAAGTATGGAACTAAACTTCCGTTCCTTTCAATATCACTGAATTTCAAACCAGAATCCATAGAGAGAAAATCAATTCATTGTCAAGAATATTTCAGATTTTCCATTTATATTGCAAGTATAATTCATGAAAAAAAACAAATTAATGAATTCACTGAAATAAACTAGGTACTGACTTTGGAATCCTCATAACCTTAATATACTCCAGAACTTCAAAAAAGAAGTCTGCGGCCCTACCAGGTCTCCAATCAATATCTCCTATTTATGGATCTTCTTGAAACTGATTGCACTGATCTGTTCATTCAGTAGTTGCTCATTGCTTCAGTAATTCAGTATCTAAGTCTACATATAAGGCCGATAATTTTACTGAGACAATCCAGCATTGTCATCAGCCTTGGACATTTCTCTCACCATTGTCTTCACAAAGAGCTCCCCAGCCCTATAGGAGGATCGGACCTGAAACAGATATTGAAAAAGAAAATAAACATCAGTAATGGAATCCTGATCAATAAACTTTGGCTAGCCACATGGAATACTGATCAATAAGGTCACGCCTTTCTTTGGCCCATTTCCACCATAAGAACACAAAAATACAGAATACATGATTCAAACACCGAAAAAATATGAGAGAATAGAGTATAGGGTGTCATTTTCTTAACTCTCTGCAACATAGTTGAAAACCACAAGATACATTTTAAGGTAGCAAATGTCCTCTCAAATGGAAAAAATGTACTTACCAGTGGACCACTAGCTACATATCGGAATCCTATGGACTCCCCATATTCCTTCCAGAAAGCAAACTTATCTGGGGTTACATACTCTTTTACCGTCAGGTGGAGTGGAGTAGGCTGCAAGAATTGGATTACTGAAATTACTGGAAGGCCTCGGTCATAAAAAAGAATGGAAGAAACAGAAGGTCTGACAAATTAATACGTGAACAAACTTCATAAGCAGTCTATATAATAAACAAAAGGCATTTAGGGTAGCTACGTGAAAGAAAAACTATTTTAAGTGGACTTGTCTGCGCTTCCAGGAGATGACTGTATCTAATACGCATCACCCTCCCAAGAGAAAATTTTTGGGACATGGCAGAGCAGCTTGGGCGTACCTGCAAATATTGTCCAAGCGTCAAGATATCAACATCTATTGCCCTCAAGTCAGCCATGGCTTCCTTCAACTCATCATCAGATTCTCCAAGGCCCAACATTATAGAAGATTTTGTTATCATTCCTTCCTTGCTCAACTTTGCATGCTTTAGGACTGATAGGCTTTGCTCATACCTACACCACAGAAACACAACCCAAGTTATGAAAACAACACAGAAGGCAATCTCTCCTTTTTGCTTTAATTTTTTGTTTATTTTTTTATTTCATTTCTTTTTTGAGTACTTGGACGGAATGATAAGTTAACCAGTGCCCACCCCAAAAATGATCTTTAGTTAAGCACTTCAGAACAAGCAAGATGGCTTGGACATTCCAAAGCAGTAACTCTGAGACCATCACCCACTCAATTCTATTCATAGATAATTAACAAATACTCTGCATGATGACATGAGCAGTTCCTAAACTTTAGTTTGATATAGACTTCAAACCAACCTTTTAATTTGTCTAGTCGAATCTCTAAACCTTTTCTAATAGGTTGAATCTAAAATAATAATGTCATTTATTCTCCAACAACAGTAAGTGCTTCTACTCTGTTCCTGAAAACTTGGTCCTGACTAACATTATCAGTGACTCTCGCTAACAAGTGATGCACAAACTCAAGAAAGTCTCCTTCGCATGAATCCACATTAGGTACTATTTTCCAGGATTAAAGACAATATCTATTTGTAAGTAGACTTTTTTAGGGCCCATTGGCTATTTGCAAGATCAAGATCAACACGATTAGACAAGGATTCCTCTGCACATAAGTCAGTCTATCAGAATTTGGTTAGATGTGAGAAACAGGGCACAACACAACATACATATGATTGCCAACGAAGAAAGCTCTAATTGGAAGCTAGTGATCCACACTGCTAATTCACTGAGTAGATAATGGAAAATATGCGGCAACTGTTTTTTCGCGTGTTAATGCATTGATTGTTTAGGACAGACCTCAACAAGCAAAAGACCTATAAGACAACAAAGCATAGAATCATCTCTAAAAATCAAAGCACTGATATTTTCTACATCTCAGAAAGCAGCGATAAAAGATCTGTGTATTAACTTGGGTGAAGGATCTCGCCTTTTAAATAATGGGGAGTATTTCGACCAAAATAATAATAATAATAATAATGGGGAGTCAAATGCGGAAATATTGTAACTAGAAGTAAATGAGGGTATAGATTCTTCAAGCTGCAATATCCACAACAAATGAATGAGTCAGTACCTTTGTCCAAACATGTACATCTATCTGCTCAATTAATTTCTAAATGCTTCATGACATGAATCATGCATGGTAAATTTGGCACAATGATTGGACTTTCCTTGAAGATTGACCCATAGTATTATTCCTTTAAACTTGGGAACCTACCCAGCACGAGGGTCTCTGACAATGCGCTGAAGCCGCTTCACAGTTTCAATATTGTGAGCGAAAACATCCAATCCAGAGTGCACAAGACTCTCTACAGCAGCTAAGTCACCCCGAAAATCAGATGTCAAACACTCAACCATGATCTCTCGCTTGAGCTTCTGCCAGAAGACAACGATTATCAATATTATTTAATCTGATTTCAGCATAGGCCTAGTAAATTAGAGAGCAAAAGAACCTATAAAGAGCCTCCACAAGACAAATTCGCACCTTCATGGCCTTAACAGTCTCAGCAAAATGACCACTTCCGCCATCAGGTAGATCATCACGATCAACACTCGTTAGGACTATGTAATCCACTCTGCAAGAATAGGAATACAAGATGAGTTAAATCAAAATGTAAGGAAAAAATCACATAACCACAAAAGGTACATTTTGTTAACTAACTAGTCAGCTAAAACTCTACGAAGGACGCAAAAAAGAAATTTTGGCATCAGGTTGTTAACAACTTAATTAAAAAAAAATATGCAGCATAGAATGTATAGATATTAAAAGACTTAGAAAGATAAGGGGAAAGACAGATGGTGAAAATGCATGCCAGACACTATTTCTGTTCCAAGAGAAACAATGAAAGTCCCTAACGCATTGTATTCCTTTTCCACATGCCTCTTCTTCCGTTTCAGCTCCCAGAAAAAGCAATGGAAGTCCCCAAGACATTGCATTCCTTTTCCTTGTGCCTATTCTCCCTGTACTGCCTCCTCTGTGGATAACTGACACGGGTTGCAGCAGATTTCTTAGGACGATATTTCATAGTTGTCATTGGCAAGGCCAGTTGACATTAACCTATCTGCACCCCAAGCCAAATTTTGATAGTAGTGCAAAAGGATCTACTGCCAGCCTGGGCAATTAGTAACTCAAGCATGACAACATAAACAACAACAAAGTTCTGTAATTAGCAGTCAGAGCAACTGCCTCGCAAGGAAACATGATAGCACATAAAATATCTCAAGGACATACCATGCTACTTTTTCCTACCATTACAGAAGTTTACACTATAGTAGAGCTCAATGCAAAACATACATCTAGCCATATATAACCAGTTTCCAAAAAACAGGTAAGTCTAAATGCAGAGCTGGACACCTACCCCCAACTTGCTATAGCCTGGGCAGTATTTTCCGGTTCCATAGGATCAGGTGGCGCGGGGTTCCGGCTAGTCTTGACGGCACAAAACCTACAGCCTCGGGTGCAAGTATCCCCAAGAAGCATGATCGTGGCAGTGGCAATACCATCTCCTCCTCCATTCCAACACTGCCACAGACATTCCACACATCATCATTTCCAGCTCATGATATGTGGTGCATTCGTGAAGTGCTTCCAAGCTCACTGTTTTCAAGCAATTTGGGTCTACACTAACCGCGAAATCGTGCTAATGACACATACTATCCAAAGATTCTAACAGAACCGTAACAAGTCACATGAACAGGAGAACAAAAAAAGAATAGAAACAGTACCTCCCCGATGTTAGGGCACTGAGCCTCCTCGCAAACGGTATTCAGATTGAGCCGCGACAGCGAGTCCTTCACCTCCTCGAACCTCTCGCCCTGGGGAGCCCTCTGCCGCAGCCACCCGGGCTTCTTCACGCCGGGATCCCTGCCGGTGTACGGCCCCATCTTGCCCCCGGGGTACGGGCCGGCCTTCGCGGACGCCTCCGACTCCATCAGCTTCATCGCCGACGACAGCAACGGCGTATCGACCTCGGGCTTCGGGGGCGGCCCGGCGTCGAGGCGAGGCCGGGAGTTGGCGGGCTCGCCGCACCGGACTCCGAACGAGAGGCGGTTGTGGGAGGAATGGGAGGGGCGGCATCGCGGGAGAGGGATGGAGATGGGAGGTTTGGAGAGAGATTGGTGGAGCATTTGGGATTCGAATGGTGATCGAAGAACGATTCGATCGGGGAGTACGAGACTGTGAGATGAGGAAATGCGCAGAGAGACAGAGAGAGATTAGTTAAAGAGAGAGGGACGTTGCATGGAGTACTCCGCCGAGAAGATGGAAGCCGTTGGCCACTTTCTAATGGTTTGGTTATCGACCGGCACGACAACATGTTTGCTGCTGCATCCAATTCATGGCGTTGGCCAAAATGGGAAAAGTACCAAATATATTATATTTATGCCAATTTGATCCTAAATCTTTTAACTATATCAATTAAGTACTAAATATTTTAACGATTTATCAATATAGTCCGTCTAGCCAATTTTGACTGGAAATCACTGATATGAACATTGGTCTTCCTAAATGGCACGATCGACGTTACCGTGAACAAAATTTATAATTTTTTCTAATTTTTCAATATTTTTTCTTATCTTTTCCTTTTTTGTTTTTCTTTTCAACTTTGCTTGCCGGCCACATGCGAGTGCCAATGACCCTTGCCTGGTCTGGGGGAGGCCGTTGCGACGTCACCGAGATCCAGGCGAGGCGTTGGGCCCTTGACCAAATCCGAGTGAGAGCGACGATGCCTCACCAAGACCAAACGAGGGTCACTGGCCCTTGTCGGCCCACAGTTGGGGATAAAGAAGAAGAAAAAAAAAGCAATAAAAAATTAAAAGATTATCCACGTCGATGTCGGCCATGCTACATAAGACGGTCGGTGTCCATATTAGCGATTTCCGGCCAATTGACCGGATGGACTACATTAACAAATTATCAAAAGGTTTAGGATTTAATTGGTACAATTGAAAAGTTTAAGACTGAATTGATATAAGTGCAATAAATTTAAATCTTTCTTGTACTTTTGCCCTAAAAGAGAGGGAAAAAAAAGAAATTCTTAACTCGCAATAGCCGTGAAATCAAGTCAAGCTGGCTCTGATCTCGCCATCAAGTTATCTAATTTCGAGTCAACCTCTAGCTAGAGCTATTCGACTCTTTTATCGATTGAGCTCGAATTTTTCAATACTCAGGCACACACGCCTCAAGGATCATCTGTCAATTTCTGTTGTTCATCTTCTCAAGATCGCGTTCCAGCTCAGTTTGCTTAATTTATCAATTGTAATCGAGTTGAAGTCCGAGTATCTTGAGTTTCTATTCAAGTAAAGTCCAAGGGCCTAATTCCATAAATAACCTCAAACTTTAAGTTTAGTCCCAATTTTGCCTCAAACATTTTTTTATCTCAGAAAAAACCCCAAACTTTAAGTCTAATCCCAAATTTGCCCTAAACTTTTTTTTTGTCTTAAAAAAACCTTAAACTTTAAGTTCAATTCCAAATCTACCCCGATTTTTTTTGTTTCAAAAAAAATCCCAAACTTTAGGTTCTGTCTCAAATCTACCCCAAACTTTTTTTTTGTTTAAGATGAAAATCACCAATTTTTATTCTAGTCTAAAATATGTCCACATTAACTACTTATCCAAAAATCGGCATTAGTCGTTTCTAATTTTCGTATCCTAAAATGATTTCATTTTGAATATATTTTTTTGCGTCATCTCGTCGATGTGAATTTGTTATCGATGTAAAAATGACACATCAAGTTGAAACTGAACCATGAGGATAGATTTGAAAATAGATTAAAAGTTAAATTTTTTAAAAGAAAAAACAAACTTTGAAGTAAATTTGAGACTAGACCTAAAATTTGGGATTTTTATTGAGACAAAAAAAAAATTCGAGATAAAATTAAAACTAGACCTAAAGTTTGGAGTTTTTTTAGGAAATTTGACCAAAGTCCGGGTGGCAAACTTATTACTTGATTGAGCTAGAGTCAAATTTCAAATACCGAATGCGCTCAAGTCAAGGCAAGCTCGAGTTTAGCACTGCATGGGCTTTAACGCGATTATGCCTCATTTTGATAATAAAGACTATCTCGACTCCCGGCAAAGCTTTACTATAGCCATAGGAATGGGACTTGCCATGGCCTTCATCTTGACCGGGGCATTCATCCCAGCGGGGGACCATTAACGAGGACTTGCTCATGAACCGAAGAGACCAACTGCAGAATTTCGAAATTTTCTGAGTCAGTCAAATGGGATCTCTTTATTTGTCAAAGATCCCATGCGTCACAACCAGCAGTCACAACCCAAAATCGAACGCTGAAGCTGCAACGCATTACAAAACACTACGAGAAAAGGAACAAAATGAAAACAAACAACTCTGAACTCCCCCAAAATTTTGGACAAGAAAAGCTCCAAAGGGAAATCTAGAATGAAACCTTTGTATGTTCTGCCTTTCGAAGAAAATCCCTCCATCCCCCTCCATGTTTTCTTCAGATAATTCAGGAGGTGGAAGGGTGTGCTCAACCGAGGATTCCGACTGGCAAGGATTGACCCCGAAACTGAGCCAAGAGTTACATTACAAGTCCAGCTTCTACAAAATCAAGTGGGTTGAGGAGAACCAGATGGACTCTCATCTGAATCTTCTGAATCAGAATCGTCAACCATCTTCTCCAGCAAATCCAAATCCCCAGCTTCAGAGAGGGTGTGCAATCGAAGCTTGTCGGCATCTTCGCTGATTAATAGAGAAAACAAGAAACAAGTCAAACCTTATTGCCATACTGCTGATTTTTTTTGTGATCCCAATCTACCACATAGTTCCTCTAAGTTTCGATTCAATCACCATAAGACAAGTTATGATTATACTGCTGGCTCCTTCAAAGATTTCAACTTAAAAATAATTATTATTATAAGACAAAGAACTTACTCAGTGACCCCAAAAATTTCCTTAACTATCAAGGCGCTATCCTGTGAGCAGAACTCTGGCAACTGTTCAAAAAGGTAAAAAAGTTGGGATCAATTCAAAAACTAAATGCAAAACGATCTCAACAACAGCTCTTTCATCAGTAACATTCATATAGGCAGGTAAATATGCTCATTACTATAAAAAAAAAGTCGAACTTCTATTCTGGCCCCAAAAAGTAATCTTCCATTCACCCAGCCCAATCTCATGCCAAAAAAGCAACCCCTCTACCTCAATGAAATGTCAGAGCAGTGAAGTTATAAAACTATTCGAACTTTTCACGAAAAGATCCACCCAAGCAATCTTAACAGTAACCATACGAAGACTCCTAGTAGCATCAAAAAAGTTTGACCAATGTGGAGGCACATATGTAAGAACTGTTACTTGGCAGCTCACCTCAGACAAATAGAAGACCTTCCCAAATAGAGCTTGCACAGCAAGTTTCCTCTTGAAACCCTTCTCTGAATACCCTGACATGTCCATGACCACCGGGCCTGAAACCAAGATGTCACCAGTTTGACTTATCAGAAAAGCAAAAACAAGATATAATCAGCATAATATATCTGATTAGAAAGAAAAATTTGATTTTAATGGATATAAAGGTTTCGCAACTGGACTGCAGGATGCAGATAAGGAATCTTAACAGATGCTTTAATCGAGGAATACCTTCACAAATTACATGCATCAATGGTTTTCCACTGAAAACATTTTAAGTAATGAGCAAACAAAGTACATGCACACACTCGTGGTAACCATTCTAACAACCTCCTCTTATTCCCCACCTTTTTCCCCTCTAGATGGGCACAGACCAACACAAACAATAAGCAACAGCAAATGATACAAAAATTAAATTAAAGCAGATCTTATGAGACTAATAGTACCTCAACCAAGTGACAAGTTGTCCATATGTTGTGCTATTCTCCCAGGAATATAAAGTGAACATGCATATGATTTGAGGAGAAAAATGGGCAAAAGAGATCTAGTTATGCTGAACAAAAAGAGTGACAGGATGATGCTATCATCTTACCCTTGTCACGAACAATGCGGCTAGAGATGTCATTGATAATCTCAGCAACCTGAGAATCTTCCAACATAGAAGCTTTTCTAAGCTGTATCGAGTTGGCAATTACCTCTGGACTAAATTGCTTCTCATTCAGTGCATATCTGATATACTTTCGCAATACATCCTCCATGCCAAAACCTGTCTGGACATAGAAGGGAAGTTGTTATCGTATCAAACCAGGATTGCAGCACATGAAAGGACGCATGAGAGACTGTCCAGTTCTTCAGGATGGCGTGGTTATGGAAAATAGAAGTACAAAAGCAACTGACATAGGCAAAGAACTACCGGAAAGGATGGATGAATTGATGGTATGAAGCAAAAGACATACACTTAGAAAAGATTCTTCAACATTTTACATGACAATAAAAATTGACATTGCCCTTCCTCAAAGGGCAATTCAGAAGGACAAGTTTACACGAAATCGGGAAAAAGGATTAATAGGCCTGCAATTAGAGTGAGGAGAAGATCCAAGTATCTTAGTTCATATTATCATACTGTATATCACGATTTGTTTATTACAGCAACACATCTCTATGCAATGGTTGCAAGAAGAGAAGGCGATGTGCAAAATAGCCTGCCGACCAGCATTTGTCAGTGCATCAGCAGGTGGCTTGTATGTTTCCAATCCATTCTATCTTTTTAAACAACTTCACATTGAAAAAGTTATAATCTTTCCAGCACCAACAATAACTCAGGTGTTTGCGAGGAAAAACAGATGCAAGTGAAGTGGTTTCCATTTTCCTTTTCTGTCTGGCATGCAGCTTCTGCAAAACTCCAACCACCAACAAACTGGCTATCTATCCTCTCAAACTAAAGATCAGCACTGGATGCCAGACAAAGTACGAAAATGAATTACAGGTCTCACCTTCTTCACAAGTCCCTCGAGATCAGAGTGCTGCACTTCAGTCCCCTTTTGAAATAGCTCATCAATTGATTTGCACAGCATAGCATTTTTGTTCACCTGAAGATATAATCTGACACGAGATCAACAAAAACCGCCACATCCTCAAATTACAATTCCCTGCTAGCATAAAGCTAATTCCAAGAGCATCAAAGACGTCATTGAACTGCAATGAGCAGCATCCTAACACCGACGAAGCTGAGTTCCAGGACGAGTCGAGACAAGGTCGAGCAGGTCAAAGCTGAAGAAACTCACCAATCTCCGGCGCTTCCCCCTCGGAGAGCCGAACCTCCTCACCGTCTTGACGAAGGCAATTGCGAAGCTGATCCCGACGTAAGCCAGAGGGACGGCAAGCATCCACGGCAAGGAGCTGGAACCGACCCTAGGGCCGGGAATCGCCTGCGTGACGGAGCCGGTGAACTCCACGAGGTCGAGCGCCTTCTCCTGTATCCACGGCAGGTCCTCCTCCACCTCCACCGTCTCTCCCTCCCCCTCGTCTCCTCCTTCCACCTTCGCCTGCTCCTTCGCGGCGGGCCTCTGGCCGTCGCTGCCCTGGCCTGGACCTCCACTGCCCTTGGAAGCGGCCGGCGCGAACGCCGATCGGCGAGTCGATGTCTGCGCGGATAGCGGCGAGAACGGGAGGGGATTCGAGCGGGCGACTCGGGGGAGCGAGGAAGGTGGCGAGAGTGGAGGGTGGAGGAAGGCGAATTGGGTGGGTTTCGGTCGGAGAGCTAAGCGAGGAGAGACGGAAGATGTGAGGAGCGCCATTGGAGCGCGAGGGCGAGAGGCTATCTTGTCTGCAAGGTGTGAGGGAGGGTTTAGCGGGTTTAATAAGAACGATTATCCCACTTTAATTCCGCCTCTGTGTACGGTCGTTTTTCATGTTCTAAAACCGTTTCCACACCGCACGTATATGCCTTTTTTTTTCAGTATAAGTGCACCGAATCGAAAGTCTTAAAACTTATCACGTTATTGAAATTAAATTTTAAAAGTTTTAAGACAATTAAAAAGTACAATTAAATTTCAAAATTTGTCATGAAAATACAATCGAGTCATAAAATTTTCAAAACATACAATCAAAATTTGTCAGAAAAATTTTAGGACTTAATTACACTTTTGCGATAAGTTTTGAAACTTAATTGTACTTTTTAAAAATTTTAAGACTCAATTATACTTTCGTAACAAATCTTAAAATTTCCAATGCCCTTATCTATTTTCTTTTTAATTTCTGAAACTCCAGAAATTTAATATCTTTTTTTAATCTGAAACACTTCACAGCATATAAATTTGCATGTACTTTCATGTAATTCAAAAAAAATAAAAAATGACATAGTATGTCAACCTTCAACAAGAAAGTGATCTGACGAGGGTCACTGCATCTCACCAAAAGATGATGCGACGTAAGCAAGCCGAGAAAGCCGTAAATCAATGTCGAAAAACAGATGTGTCTCATCACATGTTCAAAAGCATGCCGATATCAATAAGCAGCACTTCCTCTGATAAAAGAAAGATGATCCTTGCACCAAATCCAGAAGATTCATCCCACTAACAAATCTATAGTAAGTGCTAACCCTCGAAGTGCATACCTCCAAAGCATAAACGGGCTGACGTGCGAAGGCATAAATGATTCAGACGGACATTTCTCATATGACCCCAAAGATGGAGCCCTTGTGATGTTTGGCAAAGCTTTTCAAGCTCGACCGCAAGAAGAGGTTTACTCCGGTCATTGCAATTTGCAACTGTAAAGTGAAAGTAACCAAAATAAAAAATAAAAATTACAACAACATGGCTGTACAGAAACAACCTTGATGATGATTGACCCACTCGGTCAAAGGAGAGAGAGAGAAAATCCAATGCTATAGCACATGAAAAGATGCGGTATCGGTAGATGTGGGACTCATCACCACATGCCTCTCTCATGGTTTACGGTTCATGGTTCGCAACTGCGAACTGAAAAGGCCACGCAATTATGCACATCGCCTTTGCGGATGATAGAATGAACAGAATAAGGAACATTGATTTCACTGTCACACATTGTCTGGCCAGAACTCCCTGAAGAAAGCCCGCTCAAATTCCTTCTCTTGCAACCTCTGTTCTTGCTCCTGCAATTTCCTCATCTTTTTCGAGAGCGCCTTGGACTTCTTCGGTGGTTTTTGTTCCTGACCGCAAAATAGGATGTTCTGATAAGCAATTGGCAAGCACGAGACTTATTCCACAATTTGTGGGCTAGTCTTTAGTGGGAATGATCTTTCTACCTCACAAGTAGGGCCATCAAATGGGTAGGTTGAAAATGGTCCGACCCAAATTGACCCATTTATACGCAATACAAATTTCGTGACCCGTACCCAACACGACTCATTTACTAAAATAATTCCATATTTTATCCAATTACGAAAATCCGTCCACTATTTCGACTATAAGATGCTAAAGAAATTTGCTTTCGACATTGAATAGAATTTTCAATTTTTGTATTGATTCACAATGAAAAATAAGAGAAAGTTAGTAGTCGATAGTGAATTTATTAATGCCAGCAACAAATAACGTGGAGGAATTGAAATTTTAATTAAATGGAATGTAAGATATTGAAGAAGAGGATTTATGCTGATCATGGATTGCAATGACAAGAAAGATTAGAATATTACATAAAAAATAATAACGCCAAATGTAACCAAGGAAAGATATACTCCCATAACTAATAGACGAAACTTACAAGATTAATAAAATAAAAAATAATGGGGAAAAAATAAGCCGTCTTTATATTTTTAATTAGGGTGAAGTCAAGTCCACCAAGACTTCTTTGAATTTAGAACAGTCTGAGAAATCCATTATTTTCTCATAGAGAGTGAAGAGAGAGTCATAAAAGTGGGTTGGGTTTGGGTCAATTATAAACCCATTTAACACCCATATTTTTTTTGGGTTTTGCCATTCTAAACCCATTTAGAGAACATAACTAACCCATATAATGACTCAGCCCATCAAATATGGGTTAAAAATGGATCCATGACCCATTTTGACAGGTCTACTCACAAGTTATGCATGCGGAACCCATAAGAGACCCGTTACATGCGATGACATGACGCATTCAACCTACAAAGATGAGTTCTATTGAAAGGTTTCCCCCCTTTGGCAGGCTAGGACAAGGACAAACTCGTGCTTATCAACTAAGGCCTGCTCGTTATTAATACGAATCGTCTTTGAACAAAGGAAGATAGAAACTAACTACTTCGATTATAACAAGAGAGGATAGATATAAATCTTTGGAGCCAAAAGAGATATAACCACAAGAAATTCTATGCTTTAACTATTTAGGTAGATGAGAGGCCGTTGATCAAGGTAACAATGATATGCTTACTGTTATGACATCAATAGAGATACAAAGTAGGTTATTGCAGTTCTCTAGAACAAAATAACAGCTACTTGGTGACTTCAAAGGATATGGTAGTGTAAGTGATAACTATGCTGGCTCCAATAAACTCCATATAGAAATACTAGCAGATCCTTACGCTCATAGGATTTGTGCAGCGAGATTTGGAGACTGATACCCCCATTTCTGTAAACATTCCTCACTAATAATGGTTCTCTGGGACTTTCTGACCCCTTGGGGCCAGGTACTTGGGAACAAATAAGCTTAAGCTAGTTTACCGCTACAAAAACTGAGCTTCATGGTGATCTCAATCACCTTTGGAAACTCTCTAAAACAGGCCCACAAATTGGCCTTTTTAATTGAAGAAGAGTCTAGATGTAGATAGGAGATGTATAACCACAGAACACAGATTCATTCAAGCCTTCCACCTCTCCTGTGTGCAGCTCAACAACTTTCGTTTGTCGTTTATCTACTGCTTATTTGCATGTTGTCCAAGAAAACTGAAATAATTTACTATCTACCGTGTCCTGTCTACCAATAGAGAGCAATCATTTTTCTGGGGGCCGAACTTCTACCAGAAGATCAAGCACTTCACAATTCCATTTCAATGGATTGTTTCTTCGAATAGGTGAAAAACAAACCAGAATTTGATTACTTACATTTTCATCATTTTGGTCTGAACGACCAGTATGAGAAGGGTGGACTTTCTTCTTCACTCTATCTGCTCCAAGGCCACGCTTATTTTTTTTCAAATATGCCTCAACAGGTTCCAATCGACCCTGAGGGCAGCATGGAAAGTTAACTAAAATCAGTTGCAATAAAAAATGCATCAGACATTCACTCAAAAAAGACTCAATCACGGAATGAAAATATAACCAAGTGCAAGAATGAGATGAAAATTAAGAGATCCCAAAGAATTGTGACTCAACAATTAGTCTCCTTCTCATATAATAGAGGAATCGCCTATTTTTTTCAAAGCAAAGATATTTGTTATACTAAACTGTGGGCTTATTAATCATGAATGCCCAAATCGCCCTAGTTCAAACAGCATGCTCTCCTCTAGTCAGATCACATGGCAACCAACAAACTCATTATGTAGCAGATAAAGCAACTTGACCTTTTGATATTAAAACAAAGAGATCCCATATAAGCTCAACTCAACAAATTGCCTATGAAGTAAAAAAAAAGGAATTTCTACAACATTCATACTACAATACCCCTTTTCAATATACTGACCCAGCAGGGAAAAAAAGAAAATGATCCGACAGACCAACTAGATCCATGCTGCATTGATCTCACTCACTAGAAACATTATTCTACAATAAAAACTTTCTTAAAAAATAAAGGATACCAACCTGCTCATACACTCCGAGACCAGTACCTTCTTTCCAACCATGTTTCTTGAGAAGCTGCCACAAAGGGGAAGCGCTTAAGCACACGGATCAAAATAACAATTTGACAGTCAGAAGCAGAAAAATTGAAACAAATTCACAGGTCTGGGGTGCTGGGTGTAGCTAGGTGCAGCTAGGGGCTTGGAAAGGGGGAGAGCAATAGAGACTACCTGAAATCCTCTATTCGATGAGTCGATGGCTTCTATAGACCTGGTCAATGAGTTTGACTCCCTTCCCACGGATGCCTGCTGAAGAAGGAACATCCACATGGAAATTATCATACAGACAAAAGCAATATAATGCAGCTATTTCACAGTAGTAAGTTCTTATTCTCATGTAAGTTTCTATCAGTGGGCAATGTGTTCCACTCAAAAACTTTACTTTCTTCTCATCTTTGTAATGTATCAAAAAACCGTAACTACACCATCTGCAACGCAATGGCATGTTGAGTTCCTCACAAGCCATTGACACAACAAGCAAAAAAGATAGGCAAGTTGCATGATGATTGGCTTTTAATTGTTAAGGAATACCCATAGACTGTAAAAGGCATGAAGGTCATTCCTATTAACCATTTAAAATCTGCTTCTCAAAATTACCCAGCATCACTGGCAGTCTCATGCATCAGAGTCACCCATGAAACTGAGAAATACATAACCTCATTTTGATCACTGACACTCGAAAACAACCGAAGACCCAATCCCCACAACATGGCTGTTGCAAGGAGAGACCACTGCATTCGAGGAAGAAAAACTTAACACAAACAAATTCGCAGTGAATTAACCTAAGTTGCTTCACTCTAACTTCGGAATTTCCTATCCAATCACACACTGCCATAATTCTTTCCTTGAAAACATGAACGCCAAGAAACATTCGAGATTTAAATATCTTTTAGCTGCACATAGTCCTTGCTTGTAGCAATCACTGGAAGCTTGAAAAAATGCAAACTGCTTCGACCCAGAAACTACAATCAATGCCAAACTGCTTCACCAAGCAACTCAAGTGTCCAACCCCTGTCCAAAGAGCTCAAACAAACGGAAGAATGCCGGAACACAACTCGACCGACGGACACATATCCAATCTACTCTTTCCAATCTCAGAAAACCAAGAACAGCCGATGATTTCAATTCAACCTCAAAATTCCATGAAAGCACATCAATAACAAAAGGAGGAATCAAGAAATATTAAGTCTTACCTGCTCAGAAGCACCGAGACCGGCTCCTTCCCTCCAACCTTGCTCGTTCAAAAGCTGCGCGTAGACATCGCTCGCTCAGTGCACGGGTTTGCAAATAAACAGCGGCAGTTCATTGCGATCATGACCATTAATGACGACCCGATTACGAGAAATTCAAGGGGAAGAGAAGACGGATAGAGACGATGCCCACCTGAAAATCCAAGCTAGACAAGTCCGCGGCTGAACTGATCGCGCCCCTTCTAGTAGAAGAAGAAGAAGGCCTCGCCATGAGCGAATCCTCGTTCATCGTTCCCGACTTCCGTTGGGTTTTCTTCGTTCCTCTGAAATTTTTCTTTTGAAGGATGCAAGAGTTTTCTTTTTATATATTGGAATTTGCCTCTTTAATGGTATTTGATTTTTCCTCTGATTATCAAACAATTACAGATCACACCATTTCTTTTAATCGAATAAACCCAAATAATTGTCTAATTCTATCGACAGGAAATCCAAAAAGGGTTTTCATCAAATCTAAATTCCCATTCATCAGATTTAATCCGATAGGGTTCTTATGCCAAGGAACTAAAGTCCAATTTTTCCCTATACTTTCTTTTGTCGATATCAACTACAAAAATTGAATAAAATCGATTACGCGCTTCACCTAATTTAATTCGTGCCGTGTGCTCTTTACTTGTAATTTTGAAATTTATTCTCGATCGTTAGAATTAAGCTTGAAATTTTTATTCTATCAATTACATCTTGTGAATATATCAAGCGAAAAAACCACCAAAAACCTCAAACTTTACCATTTGTGACACATTTACTCCAAACTTTTTTTGTATCACCAAAAACTCCAAACTTTACCTCTGTGACACATTTACCCCAAACTTTTTTATTTGACACCAAAAACCCCAAGCTTTTGATTGTGTGATACATTTACCCCACTTGAAGTAAAAAG
>BCNH02000010.1:2037639-2062746 GCA_001662345.2 Metrosideros polymorpha var. glaberrima
TTTAAATATTTTTGAATATTTTATTTAATAAAAAAGTAAAATACGAAAATGTCCTTGGATCAGAAAAATTTTGGGGTAAATGTGTCACACGAATAGAAGTTTGGGGTAAATTTGTCACACTGTATAAATTTGGGGTAAATGTGTCACAGATGGCAAAGTTTGAAGTTTTTGGTGATACAAAAAAAAGTTTGGGGTAAATGTGTCACAAATGATAAAGTTTAGGGTTTTTTGTGATTTTTTCCCATATATCAATCTATCTATTTTTCCCCTTCTCAATCCTCACCCAACAAATTAAGAGATTTTAAAGATATATCGAGATAACCAATTCATGTTTTTTTCTTTCAATAAAAAAAAACGCCCAATATTACATAATTATTGTAATCGATTGCTCAATAATTGATTGGAGAAAAAATTCTAAATAAGAACTCGTAGTGTCATTATTTTCTTAAATAATGGCATAAATATACCTTGTTTCAAATAAAGATTTAAAGTGATTAAATCGTCTTAAATAAAAGCTCGAAGTAGATTTTGTGTTTAATAAAACCCTAAAGTGATCATATTATCTCAAAAAAGAGCCTAACCTTGCTTGCCGAGGGACATTTTCGTCATTTGTATTTTCTGAATTTTTTTCCTTTTTTCATTCTTTCTTCCTTTTTATGTTTTTTTTCCTTTTCCTTTTCCTTTTCACTCCATCTAGGCGAGCGTGAGGTCAAGCACGAGCAATGGGCACCCTCACCTGCCCAGCCCAAGCAAGAGCGGCCCTCATTGAAGGTGGAAGGTCACTAGCCATCGGATGGCCAGGGAGGGTAGAGAGAAAAAGAAAAGAAATAAAAAATTGAAGAAAATGCTTATAAATTTTTTTATTAAAATACCCATTTTTTGACGGTCATAATAATCGCTTGCCAGCCAAGTCTTTATTCGAAATAATTTAGCTACTTCATGCCTTTACTTGAAACAATTTGGCCACTTTATATCCTTATTTATGAACCGATAATCTTTGTTGGCGATCTATTTTGTGGCATAGAGATCATGTTCGTTAGGCAGAAGTTCTTTCGATAGTTAAGAATTGACAGGCTTGTTTCGATTCCGTGCACGAGTCTCAGGCTCTTATTTAAAAAAATAAAAACATTTCAGATTCTTGTTTGAAATTTTCCTTTGATTGGACGAAACAACAATTTGGTTTTCTTTTCCTTTTAAGAGGGGCTAATTTTTCCTCAAAAAATAAAAAGAGAGGATTTAACAGAAATTCATAAGAAGAGGGGATAAAAAAAAAAGAGAAAAGAGAGGATTTTTCAGAGAAGAACCAATTTGACCTCAGCGATTGTACGTCCTCACTACCGTTTCGGTTCGTGCCTTTCGTTCTTGTTCGCCTTCTCCATTCCCACACACCCCCAAGCTCGACAAGAACGAGAAATCCTTCTGTGTTTCTCCCTCCTCCTCCTTCTTCGCCTTCTTCGTCTCGCTCTTCTCGGTTCGACACGGAAGGGGATTTCGGCGAGGGGCGGCGGAGATGGATTTGGATGCGTGGATTTCGAAGGTGAAAGAAGGAGATCATCTCTTCGAGAACGAGCTCCAGCTACTCTGCGAATATGTAAGCCTTCCCCCCCTCTTTCCCTCTCCCTCTCCCTCTCTCTCGGTTGAGTGGTTGTTCGAGGTTAGGGTTTTTTGCCGCCCGACGCAATCGCCAGGCCCGATTGGGCTTGTCTAGGGCTCCGGTCGAGTTGGAACGGCTCTTTCCAGCTGAGTCTTGACCGAGTTAGAATCGGTGCGATTGAGAAGTCTTGCGGACGCTCCTTTGCTCGCCTTGATATGTGTAAGCATTGCGGAAGGAAGAATGCATCGCTGCCTTCTCGTTGTCTTTTTGGGAATTGGGATCTCGTGATCTTGTTCGTGTCTCTGTCGTTGTTTGATTCAGCTTGTGCTTTGCGGTTGCTGAGAGAGGCAGCTGAAGAAATTTGGGTTATTTCGCATTTTGCTGGATGGGGTTTTACAAGTACTCGGGAACGTGAAAAATCAAACCCTTCAGATTGTCCCACCAGGCGTTGTTCGTCTGTTGGGGTTGGGTGAGGGGTTTTCTTTTCATGGTTCCTCAGGATAGGATTTACTGGATCGACACGTTCAATTTCTGTATTATGAATAGATAGAGTAGACGAGTAGTGGCAAAATGGGAGACATAGCATAGGACAGCTTATGATTTAAGAGAAGTGTTATTACGGATGTAGTCGTTCAGTACGTTACTGATTTAATTGGCGGATACGCGGAGGCATATCTGTCATTTCAGTACGCTTATATCAAGATTCAAAGTATCTTTTCACAGTGCAGTTTCATGTTTTAAAAGTTTGAGCAATATCAATTGTTGGGTTTGCTTTTACTGATGTGTATGCAAATGAATAAGCATATGTTGCAAGAGAAGAAAGAAAATGAACACAAAGGAACTGCATGACTTTTGGATTTTGATGTGATATTTGGAATATACCCTTTTGAACTCATTTATATTGTCCTTGGTGCTCATATATGCAGCATGTTCTGTTACTTTTGTTTAGGTGACTACAAGGACAGCTATTGAAATTCATATCTTGCATTTTTTATTCACTGTTTTTATATAATATGTTGGACGGAAGGCAAACTTTACCTGATTTTAGGTGGTGTTGTGATTACTTAACATGCTTTGGAGACTGATCTTTAGTATCACACATAAATACTTTGATTAATCCTTTATTTGATCTCTTCTAATTTTGCCTGCCACTTAGAGTTCCTATCTAATACAAACATGCTTTTAGCCCATAGACTGACTATCATTTTCCATAAAACATCACAGGTAAAAGAGATTCTTATAGAGGAGTCCAATGTGCAACCTGTCAACAGTCCAGTTACTGTCTGTGGTGACATTCATGGT
Organism: Metrosideros polymorpha var. glaberrima; assembly: GCA_001662345.2. Taxonomy (NCBI): domain Eukaryota; kingdom Viridiplantae; phylum Streptophyta; class Magnoliopsida; order Myrtales; family Myrtaceae; genus Metrosideros; species Metrosideros polymorpha. The sequence continues at coordinate 2,040,536 of BCNH02000010.1, forward strand.
CAGTTTCATGATCTTATGAAACTTTTCCAGACAGGTGGTCATGTACCAGAGACTAATTACATATTTATGGTACAGTATACCGCTTTGGTGCTAATAAAGGCTTTGATATCTTTCCGCATCTTTTATGCACCCTTTCTCTAACCATGCACATTTCTTGACGCTTCTAGGGTGATTTTGTTGACCGAGGCTATAACAGTCTTGAAGTTTTTACTATTCTCTTGCTTCTAAAAGCTAGGTACGCCTGGCATCGTTGTTCACCTTCTTTTTTTGGTTTATGAATCTTGTTTACGCATTTGTCATCCCACATTGAGCTTTGACATCGCCTAATTCTTGTTGCATTAGTTAGTTTGTTTCTTGGCTATACATAAGCAACATTTAGATAAATCGAGTTTCCTTATAGCTGCCATTGTTGTTCTTGCTGAAGGAGCAATCCTATAATTTATATTTTCGCATGCTTGTCATTAGATGTTCTGTCAAGAAGCTATCTTGTGTTTGAGTTTGATTATTTTTTGCCCTTTTTGGCGGTTGTGATGGCAGATACCCTGCCAATATTACCCTTCTACGTGGAAATCATGAAAGCAGGCAACTTACCCAGGTATGAGTTCCATTTGGAAGGATAACTGAAATAGTAGCCATGACACAGTCTTTGCGTCTCCCTTTTTTGGCCCTGTCAAATCTGTCTTTGGTTCTGCAAAAGGGACTTACTTATTTTGCTTTCAGCATCTTACCAGAGATGTCCATTTGGCTGCTTTTCGCACCAATGCACCTCCTGTAATGAACTTTCTAGAGGTTTCCTCTGATTTCATTCTTTTGATCCAAATGATAGAAGAAAAAGGCCTACACCTTTATTTTTAACTTTAATATAAGTTGAAGTTACAATTCCCTTACCATTTCTCTTTATTTACAGAATAGAAATAGAGATCTTTTACATGCGAGACTTAACCGATCACTAACAGTATTCATGCCCATTCCATTAGCGTCTGTAAATATAATTTCTGTTCTATTCGAAGAGAAATATTGCTGAAGTGGCAAGGAGTGACACTGTTCTTTAACAATAGTCATTGACAAGATAAAGCATTTAAAAATCATGCTCATCTTAGTCATTTGCAAGATGTTGTCCTCTAGGTAGAAAGTTTGGTGTTTATATGCTGCCCTCTTCAGCATAACTTATTTGTTCAAGTATATTTGATCTAGCTGGTATACCTAAGAAACCTTCATTATAATTTCAGGGACATATATACTGCTTGTGCAAATATGTTTGTACTCTAAATATTTTAAGCCAGGGCTTCATTGCTTTTGGACTTTGATCTGTATCCATCGAGGAAGCGGTGATTTTTTTTTTTTTTTAATTTCTTAGGTACTGTAAGAAAATATTCCGCAAGATACATTCGGGCCATATGTATGAATTCACTGAAACGCAATCTATGAATGGTGTAGTAATATGCATGGTACTTTTAGCAATTTAGTCTGATATTTGGCAAATTTGTAGGTATATGGTTTCTATGACGAATGCCAAAGAAAGTATGGAAATGCCAATGCTTGGCGGTATTGCACTGATGTTTTTGACTACTTAACACTCTCAGCAATTATAGATGGAACGGTACAGCTCTCTCTCTCTCTCTCTAACATAGGTATGTTTGATATGCAGAAATATTGGACAATCTAAATATACATATTTAATCTGTTTTGTTATGCAGGTACTTTGTGTCCATGGTGGTCTCTCTCCTGACATTAGGACTATTGACCAGGTACTTCTAATGTTCACATGATATTGATTGCAATTTTTTTGTCATTAATACATGCGATTATGGAGAAGCTGTGTAGTCATCATATGGTGTTAACCTGGTGATGCTTATTTTCTCTTTAAATGTCTCTTCATCAAATCTGGGTATTTGGGACTTGAGATTCTCATGTAGGCAGAGTTATCTGAATGTGCCTCTGGACTGGGAATATGTTTGAAAGAGTATTCCAGTGCTTGTTATTGTTAATCATTCATAATTTCGCCAATCTGTCCAGCAGGTGTCCCTCTTCTGTAATTGCATCAGATTTTGGGTTTTGATTCAAGCCAAACTCTAGAATTGACTTGTTCATTGGTAAAAATATGTTACAAGTTATAATCAACGCCACGAGATTTAAATTTGTAATTGTCCTCGTTTCCTTGAAAATGTCACCATTCAATAAGCAAGCTTGTTCATGTAGGATCATAGTGAAACTATTTGCCTTTTCCACTTGGAGTACTGAAATATAGGATACAAGATATGATCTGATATAGTCCTGGTGAACTGATTGGTATTGAAATTTTAAGTTTCACATCGATGAGAATGCAAGATATTCCCTAAAACATGTGATATGAATTTCTTTACTTGTTACAGCCACACTAGAATTAGAATCCTGTGCCAGCCCAGTATTTTGAATAGAAGGCCATCTACCCTTTGTAAGTTGAAAGAATTGTTACCATCTTTGCAAAATAAAATTTATAGTTATTTTGTCTGTCTGATACATTAACTCTTTTGTGTCATTAGTATGTCTCCTTTATAAGGTCCACATATTAAAGATTTTTCTTAAGGATCTTGGCCCATGTACTCTTTAGTTCTTCCTTCACGCATTTTACTTATTTTGCTACTAAAGAGAAACGTCTCCTGACTCATGATTCTTTAGTCTTCTGACTAGTGATAACTCCTCGTTTTCAATTATATCTAGATTGGTTCCTTTTGTCTTTTCTCATCCTAGATTGATTGAGCTGGACTTTTTATTTGCATAGCCATGTGGGTATATCTGTGCAATATCTATATTGAACTTTGCTGAAAGAACAAGAGAAGGGAGATGGTCATTAATATCTATTTGAAACTTGTTATTAGCCAATCATATGGATTTATTCCAAAAGCTTTCATCTTCATTACGCTTAACCAAGATGAAGCACATAAACTCCATGGTGTGTGTAGCCTAAAGTTGAAATTTGTTGGAGATTTATGCTTAACCTACATCAACTTTGGATTTCCATTTGATGGGAGTCAGCAATTTTGTATGAGCTCCAATATTAAGGTGAATCACTCTTCTGAGTTCCAAATTTATAATGACGATCCTAGATAAGTAAAAAAAATGGGGAGCATAAGAAGTCAGGGATGGTGCCCCCTCTTGTTATAGTTAACAGTGTCTGTTACAATTTTTAAGATTGCTATAGAATTGTGAAGTGTTTGACTGCTAGTGATTTCTTTAAATGGCTTGATGTTAGAAAGCTTTACGCAATTGACTTGTTTATTGTTTCTGAACATGTTAAACGTGTAGTTGCAGTGGCTTGACGAAATACCTTTGTATTGTCTGAGAAGTATCCTTTGTTAATTCTTGTGATGTGACTGAGCTATTTGCAGAATTACCAGATAACCAAAATGGATCGATTAACTGTGTCATTTCTTTTTTCTTGTTACGAGTTTATCTCCTCTGTGGAAGTTGTAATTTCTCTAGCAATTTACCTATGGCAGATTTTTCATTTTGATGAATTCTGTTGATCAATTGCTTTGAACTTATGGCATGATTTTCTTGGTCTTTTTCCAGATAAGATTGATTGAGCGGAATTGCGAGATCCCCCACGAGGGGCCATTCTGTGACCTCATGTGGAGTGATCCAGAAGATATCGAGACATGGGCAGTTAGTCCTCGTGGAGCAGGGTGGCTTTTTGGGTCCAGGGTGACTTCTGAGGTAATATCGGCATGCTATAATTTCTGAAGGTGCTCAATCTTGGTGGCTTATTGATTTTATTCCCTGTTTTCTCATTCTTGCAGTATAATCATATAAACAATCTCGATCTTGTTTGTCGGGCTCATCAACTTGTACAAGAAGGCCTTAAATACATGTTTCAAGACAAAGGCCTTGTAACTGTGAGTCTTCAAGGCCCTTTCTGCCGTATTGTTTGGGATCAGTCAGTTCAATCTCGTAACTGATGCTTGATTGTACCTTTACAGGTCTGGTCTGCGCCAAATTACTGCTATCGGTGTGGAAATGTAGCTTCTATATTGAGCTTTAATGAGAACATGGTGAGTTTTCCAGGCTAGTGTGCCTTTACAACATCATCAGGAGCTAGAATATTATCTCATTTGATAATATGTTTTTCCTGTAATGTCTAATAGGAGAGAGAAGTAAAGTTCTTTACTGAAACGGAAGAGAACAACCAAATGAGAGGGCCAAGGACAGGTGTGCCTTATTTCTTATAATTGGGAAGCCAAAACCTGTTCAGTAATCAAATTATGTTGGTCACTGGAGGGGGCATACAGAAATGGCATGATGTACGTTTACAACCACTATCTGATGCTTTGGCTGGAGGGGAATTCTTTCATTTGCCCAGGGCTTTTCAAATTAGTAAGTGGTTTCTTAGGGTACATCCATTATGAATGGTATGTTCTTCCTTCCAGTCTGTGGTACGTTGCATATCTAGCCCCGTTCATTGATTTCAGATTGTTTGGATCTGCCGTTAGTTATGTTGGAGCGGAAAATATGTCTAGTTTCTTGGAAGAACTTACTTCTGGCAATCCGGTCAGGGAAAACTATTCCTAGCTGATGTATGATTTTGTTTTCTGGGTCAATTCTAGTTTCTGCAGGTTGATGTTGACAGCGACTGCATATATTTGTTATATTTTATATTGGTTAATGACAAATATCTCTCTCCTGCTCTTTTTTTCCCCGACTATGCTTTCCTGTTTTAATTTCTCCTTGAACCTTGGCTGTGGATTTGAAGTTCCTCTTCAAAAATGGATTGGAATTTTATGAGGCTTTGTAAAAGATAGGTACTTGAGGAGAATGTTGTTCCATCTGATCGGAAAAACCTGTAACTAAGCGGTGCATTTGAGGAAAATGCGACTTATCCTCCTTTTCCCCAAGTGAAATTCAAGTTCCAACTGTTCTTGGGGTTGTGGAGCTGTTCCGCCTTATTATCTGTTCCTAAGTAGTTATTAGAACAATGGCAGTGACTGACGTGTGGAACTTCATGGCCTTCATATCAGTTTTGCATTCTGAGTATGATCTTTTTTGGGCAATTGGTGCACAATGCCAGGATCTTTACACATCCTGCTCTAGTGCTGCTACCGCAATATCAGTGCAAACTTATGCTTCATTTGGGTGATTCAAATGAATATCGGTGTTTGTACCGACTTTTGACTCTCTATCGTCATGTCGATTTCTTTGGCTCTCTAGACATAGTCGAGCTGGTTGATACTCTTCTCAACTCGACAAAGACGTCTGCGTCAATTGCCTCTCCAAGCTCTGTCGATTGAAGGCTCCGCGTAGTAGTAAGCTCTGGAGATACTGCGTTTGTGTATGGTGCACATTATTGGGGTTCACGCGACAAGAGTCTGCCCCATATATGTGGCCAAATTCAAATAAGTTTCTTCTCAATAGGTGCCAAGCGTCGGTGACAGATTGACATTTCACTCCTGTCCTTCACCCTTTGATGTCTGTTTTCAAACTCTATCTTGAGGTGACCTACGAGGAGCGGTTCAAGGTCTATTATAAGTAGAATCAGGGTAATGCTATTTGGGTATCCTGAAAAGCCAAGGAATCGGGCCTTAACTAACCACCTTGCTCGAAAAGGTAAGAATCGTGACTCATGCCTAACTGGACAAATCATATATGAGGTCTAAATTGCACCGTTGCTTCAATGTACATGGAGCTATTCTAGCATGTAGGAACCAGTAATAGATTCACCGTCGTAATGAACTTGTTCATTTGATTGTGGATTGACATCACCGCTCACTGCTTCATCGCACATTGTATCGATGGCTTAAAAGACAGATGCTCTTTTCAAAATTCAGCATTTTAAGGATTGGAGCGATCGAACTTCTTTAATTAGGCCATGTTGCTTTTGGGTAGATCTTGAGATTTATATAAGTTTACATAATCGAAAAGTCACATCATGTTTGAACGATGAGTACCATCCTTATGCATCTGGTGAGTACAGAGGAATGGGAAGCACGAGCAGTCGAGTCGACTCATGTAGCACTCAATCGTCAAGGTTAGTCTCTCGCCGTTATAGTATCTCGCCACTACTTAATGGAGTCTCCAATTACAAGGCTCCCTCTTTTGAATAGTTCACAGCAATCAACTTGATAACCGCTAACAAGAACCTACCTACTACCCCATTGAGCATATGTCTCTCTCTCTCTCTCTCTCTCTCTCTACCAGCGAACATCATCCTAGGTACGAGGAGGAGCTGAAGTTCATACAACACCCGCTTCTTGATTCTCAGGATAGCCCTGTCGGGGCCACAAAGCAGTAAAAGCTTCCCTCTTTTCAAAAAATTACACAGAATGGCAAAGCAAAGTTGAATAACGGTAACATGATTGACGAACTCCACATGAAACATTAATAGGAGATTAGGATCATTTCCCACTTTTCAGTGCATATTGTCATGGCCCCTTTTGAGCTTGGGCGGTCGTCAACCACCCACCGATATTGGGACCCCCAGCAAAAGAAGAAGAAACTGTTTTTGTAGGGACCCTCTCTGTCTCTATGATCTTCAATTTCAAGGCTTCACATCCAGCTCAGCAAGTTCCATCCCAGTCAACACCCTCCATCCACGTGGACGGTTCCCATTGGCCCCGCAATCAGCGCAACCTGATTCCATTCCATTAGGGGTTGAGGGGGGAAATTCTTCACGAGCCTGTTGAAAGGGTGAAAAGGGGGAGGGGAAATCAAAATGTCATTTTGCTGTCCTATCTGGAGCAGACAAATTTCAGTACACTTCATCAAGTTTCAGCACAGTTCATTGCTATCTCTCTGGATTCCAATGGCTCCATGCCATTAAAGGGGCGTGACCCAAATTTTCAAAAAAAAAAAAAAAAGAAAGGAAAAAAGAAAGAAGAAAATCAGATAATTTTATTGTGCCTTTCAATTATTAATGTCTAGCAATCACTAACTTTGCATTTCCTTCTCAATTTGGGCAATACACGGTTTCATTTCTTTAAATTTTTATTTGAAAACAGAAAAAAACAGAAGATGAAATGACTGAATTAAGGTTTATTTAATACCCGAAAAAAAAAACAGATACATAAAATTCATAATTTCCCTCCTTTTCTCTACTATAATCTTATGGCAATCACCGAAATATAATCTCGCTTAAAACTCTTCTTTGAATAGTAAAAGCAAGATTTCCTGTGTACTTAGTCTATATTAGAACGAGAATCGAGATTATGCTTGTCTTTCAAAATAATAGTCTCATCATCTCCTCTATTCTCAGCCAATTAGCGAAAGTACAAAAATCAAAAAATCTTAACCGTTGAGATTTACTCTAATTAATCTTAAAAAGAGTGCAAAATTAGGGTCCACCCTCTTACTCACACACATTTATCCACTATGGCCAGCACAAACTCAAAGTGGTTCGATGTCCCCTCAAAAGGCAGATTTGCGGAATGTGATTGGCAGCACATGAGACAAAGTTTAGCTTGTGATTAACTTGTAATTAGTGGAGACTATGCATGATCTAATCCCACTCTCCATGAAGCTTCCCCATTTTCCCTTTTACCTTTCATTGAAGTACCTCCAAGGCTCCACCCTTTGCTTTTAACATGATCACATGCACTCTTGACACTTTTTTTACATGTGGGTCAATATTTTTGGGAAAAAATAGGTAAATAAATTAGCGAATAAATCGGCCTAATTAGACCCCGATGAGCGGAAAGATGAGGATAGACTTACATCGCGTATGTAAATATTCTTTTTTTTTTGTCACGATGCATGATCATGATGATCAATTTTATATCCAACTCAATGTCGATATTTTTACACCCAAATGATATTATGCAATTTTATCAATCGAAATTGGAGCTGCAAAAATGGATTTTTGCGGAATTGAACCTTAAAATCTAAGCATTTTTTTAAATCTCTTTGCACTTTATGGAAGGTTTGACTATTGGGTTTCAGAGATTGATATATAATAAGATGAATGTCAAGATTGTCTGAAAATTGTCTGATAAAGTTTCAACAATTCTAACTGTGCTTACATCATCAGGAGACTTGTTCAGACACGGACAAATTGGAACTTGTTTAGACCATTGGCATTCTCTTGAGGAGGGCCTCGGTGTCTGAATGGAGCCTAGGCTTTCGGTTGCTATATCACTCTTATCTGCTAACTGGCAAATTGCTGTGATCTGCTATGTCTTTTTCAGTTCGATTAGCTTGCATTATCATGATTGATGGGAACAAATTGCTTTGAGGAGACAAGGGTACAAAGAAGGAGAAACAAAATCCAACGAACAAACTCCATATGGTCCCGAAAGGGCAAGCAATATCGATTCAAATTATTTCACATTCTTGATGCGGGCCACGATCAAATTCAAGATTAGATAGATTAATCGAAAGATTCGAGGAATTAGAGAATGGTCTAGCCTAGACACCTTTAAGACGGACAACGTGTACATCTGCGATGCGACACTTGTCTGATTTTTTATATCGACGAGGGACCGATTGAAAATTCCATTTTGTATTTGGGTAATTATCCTAGGGTTTAATATGATCGGACAATGAAAAACGCTGCGCACAACCTCTTACCCAAGCCAATCTAAGTAGTCAAAAAAAGATCACTTAGTGATCTTGATCTGCAAATCACTTGACAGAAAGGACGAACATGACAATTCTTCTTTCTTTCTTTTTTATGATAATAAAATAAGAAGTGGTTTCCATAATTGAATTAGTTGGAAAACATGAGGGGAAAAAATGACTTATTATGGGAAGCAAGCAAGGAAACTTCCATAAAAAAAAGGGTAAAATTCAGGAATCATGTGGAAGTAAATGTGAAGATGGCGATAGCATCATACTGCCTGGTAAATCCAAATGAATCTGTGAGCTATTTGCTGCTTGGGCAATCGCTGTCTATAGCTCTAATAATTTAACTTTTCTAGATACAGTTGTCAATCAATTTCATGAGGCAAAACTAGACCCATCTAGTCTTTTTTTTTTTTTTTGGGGGGGGGTCAAAGCAAGGAGCTGTCGCATGTTCTGTCCTCCTAATATTATCATTTAGAGATAAAGCACATGAGCTAAAAGCAAAGCAAACCCCCTTCATTTAGGGTCGGTCCATCATATGGATCTGAACTGAATTTGCTTTTTCTTCATGCATAGCAGAAAAAAAAAAGGGCTTTTCTTCTCTTTTGGTATTACATATTCCGATTTCATTTTAGGGCAAAAAAAAAAACAAAACAAAACAAGAAGCGTACTATAATGAAATAATCGAGCATACCCATTTCTTTTTTCCAACCGACAGCCCCGAATTTTGCACTTAATTCGATTCAATTCATGTTTTGCCTATCCATGGCCCGGGACATAATTACAATTAATAAAACTTTAGTGTCGAAAAATTACCAAGAAGCATGGAAATGAAAAAGAAAAAATTGAAAATCCAGGGACCCACGTTGAGATTGCAAGCTGTGGGCAAATGCATCATTATCATCATGATGGCTTTTCGGTGCATCCATCCACATGACCTCAGTTCAAGTCAAGTTCGAGAGAGGACAAATTATTACGGTTCTATTCTATTTATTTTTTAAAATTTATTAATTTATCGGGTGAGAAGGAGGGAAAAATGGAGGGCTGAATCATTATTATGGCGAGACACGGGAGGGACTTTGAATCCGCTGCGCTCCAACGTTCCCGTTGAACTATGATCCTCGTGACCCCCCATCAAACGGTCAGAAATTCACCATGTGAACCGCCTTTTCACACGGCTCTCTTTCTTAAAAACTTCTCGTCACCAAAATAAAATTTTCATAAAAAGATTTTAAAAAAAAAAGACAAAAAGAAAAGGAGGGGGCTATAAATAGCAGAAAAGATGTTCCGTCTTCTTCACACCTTTCTTTCTTTCTTTCTTTCTTTTATTTAATTACCTGCAACCCGGCTTTTTTCCTTATTTAAAAAAAAAATCCTCACTCTTTCGTCCTTCGCTCCCTCTTTTTCCATCATTACACCTTGCCTCCCTTGCCTGCACGAGAAGGAATAAGATAAAAATCCGTAAACCCCCTCAGCTTCGCAAGCTTCTCGAGTTCCTCTTTCTTCTTCCTTTATCACTGAAGATTCTTCTGTCAGATCAGGACTTGTTTCTGAGAAGGGTCGCCATCCTCCCCAGAAATGCATATTCTGACAAGGGTCGCCGTCCTTTTCCTGATGCACGCCATGGCGGTCGTGTCCGAAGGAGGAGGAGGAGCGCCGCCGGCAGGCTGCGCGGAAGCGGACAGAGCGGCTCTCCTGAGCTTCAGGGCCAAGATCTTGAAGGACACTTCCGGGAACCTCGACTCTTGGACGGGGACCAATTGCTGCGAGGACTGGGAGGGTGTCCAGTGCGGCCCTTCCGGGAGGGTCACCGGGCTGACGCTCCAGGGTTCGGTGGAGGACGGTGGCCTCTACATGAGGGGCACTCTGTCGCCTTCCTTGGGCGACTTGCGGTTCTTGGAGGTGTTGGCGATCTCCGGGATGAAGCACATCGCGGGGACGATCCCCGAGAGCCTCTTGAAACTGCCCCGCCTCGCGCAGCTGGTCCTCGAATACAATGCTCTCGAAGGGGTCATCCCTCCGGGCCTCGGGCAATTGCCGTTGCTCGAGGCGCTTTCGCTGACGGGCAACCGGTTCCGGGGTCAGATACCTCCGAGCTTGGGGAATCTCAGGAATGTTGTTCAACTGAATTTGGCGAAGAATTTCCTCGCCGGTCCGATACCACCCATCTTCAGAAACTTTCAGAGACTGCAGTTTCTCGATCTCAGCTTCAACTTGTTATCGGGGCCGGTCCCGGAATTTTCGGGGCCATTTCCGAACCTTACCAATGTTGATCTCTCTAGCAATCAACTGTCGGGCCAAATACCGACTTCATTGCTGAGTTTGCCGAGCATTTCGGCGCTGTCCTTGAGCCACAATCTGCTCACGGGCAAAATCCCGGACCAGATTGGCAATCTAAAATCTCTTGCACAGCTTCAGTTGGCTGGCAACAGAATCTCGGGGCAAATACCGGCTTCCCTTTCCAAATTGTCGAATCTCTGGTCCCTTAACTTGTCCAGGAATGAGCTGTCCAACCCTTTACCTAGTTCCCTTAGCCAAGGAATCCAATCCCTGTCGACGCTCGACCTTTCCTACAACAACCTTGCTTTAGGGACAGTTCCTGGTTGGATCGTGAACAGACCACTGTATGATGTCCGCCTTGCCGGCTGTAAACTCAGTGGAAACCTACCGGTTTTCACTAAACCAGATTCCTTGAGCTACGCAGACCTATCTGACAATTACTTCACAGGAAGTATCTCAAGCTTTCTGGCGAATATTCCCAGTCTAAGTGATGTTAAGCTGGGGAACAATCAGCTCAGCTTTGACCTCTCGGGGATCAAACTACCAGATGGGCTACACACGCTCGATCTTCACTCGAATCGCCTAACAGGGTCACTCTCTGTAATATTAAGTAACAAGACAAGCAGCTCCTTGGAGGCTATTGATGTTACCAACAATCAATTATCAGGCACTATTCCCGAATTTGGAGAGGGTTCGAGCTTGAAGGTGCTCAACATCGGAGGCAACCGAATCACGGGCCACATCCCGGCTTCCATCTCAAACATGGTTGGACTCGAAAGATTGGATATTTCAAGAAACCAGATAAATGGAACCATCCCTCCGGGTTTGGGTCAACTGGGTGATCTCCAGTGGCTCGATCTGTCTATCAATGCGCTCACGGGAAGAATCCCCAGTAGCTTTGTGGGGTTGAGACTCGTTCACCATGCAAATTTCAGGGCGAACAGGCTATGTGGACAGATACCACAAGCGAGGCCTTTCAACATTTTTCCACCCGTGGCTTATGCCCACAACCTGTGCTTATGCGACAAGCCCTTGCCACCGTGTAGGAGAATCAGCGAACCGGGGCAGTAATATGCTGACCGAACTGTCTGATTAGATGAATGCTCACGCCATGTGAGCATATATAATCCATATAGGATCGGTAGAGGGAAGAAGATAGGTCATTCTTCTTCAACTCTTCCATTTTTTAAATCGTTGTAACCATAGAAGCTAGCGATTCAATAATTTCATGTCTTTCTACTTGAACAAGTGGCTAGAATGCTACTGCAATGAGAAACACTGGCATAATAAAGGATACCGTGGAATGAAAAAGGCATTAAAGGGTTAATCGACTTTGGTGCGGAAATCAAACTGCACGATGACTACCAACCATGTCTATGAGCTTCAAAAAAGTGCACTGGCTAGAACTTAGATTTACAATAACCAGAAGTCAGATGCCAAAACCATCCTACATTAAAATGGAAAATATCAAAGCATATACTACTCCTCATCCTCAGATACTTCCTCAGCTTCCTTGCCTGCAGTTTCCTCATCTGCGGCTTCCTCCTTATCTGAACTTTCTTCAATCTGTCCAATCACGAAACCCAAAATTAAGTGCATCTATAAGTGAGACCGTGCAGGTAAATTCATGTAAATCTAAAGACAATAGAGGTCAAGCTCACTACTGCATCATCAGCATTATAAGCCTCCATGGCCTTATTGAACTCTGCTTTGAGCTCTGAAGCTTTGTCCAAATAGGGTTTTTTCTCCTACAGCAAATCAATTGTTAGGTCACATTCCTAGACCCTGCCCAACAATAGAAACATCGCAAGTAAAGAGAAACAAACTCACTTCATCCGACATCGACTTCCATTTCTCCCCACCCTGTTTTGCAACCTATACAATCACAAGACACAAAATTAGCCAGGAAGGATATGACATGGTAACTTCAGAAGTTTACCACCGAAGTCAATAATTTACACCTCCTTAACACCCTTAGAATCTGGGTTCGCTTCCTTGTAAGTCTTTCTGAAATCATCCCTGGAAAATAACAAATCCATTCAGCACAAGAATTTTAAAAAGGGGGATGCTGATAAACCCGCAAACACACATCCATGCCCTTACATGAAGACGAAGAATGCCGTGGCAGGGCGCTTAGGCATGTTTGCATCCTTGCCCTTCTTAGACTTCTTTTCCGTTTTAGCTTTCTTAGCCTTGGGTTCTGATGACCTCTTTCTGTCGATTCATCAGCACACATTGCAAGAACTCAACAAACTATCTCCCTAACCACAATCACAAGATAGTACAAAGTAGACCAGCAATGTGAGTTTTACCTATCCGCTGGCTTCTTCACCTCAGCAGGTCTTTCCACGACTTGAGCCTCTGAAAACACAGATGGAATTTCCTCAATTACTCAAAATGATGCATGCAAATTCAGAGATTACCAAGAAACTTGACAGTCATGTACAAAATAAATGTCTATGGGTATATTCAAAGTACAAACACATTTATTATAATTTAAAAGGCAATGAGGCTTGAAAACATACCCAAATTCATCTTAATTTTGGCATCAAGGCCGCAGCTATGCATGCTAATGAGCGCCACTGGAACATCCTTGTTGCACTCTTCACTGCAAATCCACATTCACATCCGGATTAGCCACAACTTCCCAAAATAAAACTAGATTCTGGAAAATGATTGCAGAGTACCGCAGGACTCCTTCAACAACTAACCATGCGAAATAGAAATCCAGTAAACCAAACAAAATCTTCAATGGCAAAGCAACAGTAGAATCCAAATGCGAATCAAGACCAGCAAAACATGCTTACATCCCTCCCGTACATAACTCGTTGCGCTCTCCACTGAAAATCCACATTCACATGCAGATTAGGCTCCACAACTTCATGGAAAACTAGATTCTGGAAAGCAGATACACTATACAGCACGACCTAGGAGTCGCCGAACTACTTACCACACAAAACTGAGAAAAAAAGAGACCAATACCAAAACACAAACAGAGAAACGACAATAGAATCCAAAAGTAGATCTAAACTGGCAGATGCACACACATCGCGTCCGGTTCAGCACATACATTGACTACAGAGCTAAAATCGAATGGAAGTAAACAACGCGCCGGTTATCACTGAGGCTAAACAGACCAAATCGCCGATCCAACATCGAAGCCAAGAGGAGAAGAAAACTGAGCAGCGACATGGAGAAACAAGCATCTCGAACCTAAAATGATGACAGACGCAGCACAGTGCACGGCTTCGCTCCAAGAACTTCTACTTTAAGCATTGATTTCTCGGCCAAAAAAAAAGTTGAAAAGACCGGGACGACATTACCATCGGGCAAAAGCACTGCCATCCTTGGCGCGAACGAGCGAAGAAGCCGCCGCCGCGTCGACCTCCACTCTCTTCCTCGCATTCGGCGGGTTCGACTTCGACGATCCTCCTCCCGCCATCGCTGCTCCTTCCGAGTCGCAGAGAAGATGAAGGTGGTTTTAGAGAGAGAGAGAGAGAATGTGTTCGTTTGGACTGAAATTGCGAGAGAGAAGCGGAGTATTATGAAGGGGCGTTGAAGAGGGAAATGAAAAGGAAAAAAACGAAAGGCGAAATTGCGAATCGAGTGGAGTTTTTTCAAGCTTTTGCCGCCATTTGAGAACGCGCGCTCTCTAGTTGTTTGCCACTCGCGCAGATCGATGACGTGGCCGTCGCCCCCCACCGTCCGATCTCTTACACTACTGGACGGTTCGGATCGACCTTAATCTGGGCGCGGCAATTTTTTACGGGCTCGTTCGTATTGGGCCGGCTCGGTCAAAGCAAACCTGAGGGATCTTCAGATTGGGCCTATTTTGGTAAGAAGGCCCAGCTCACAAATGATGACGTGGACTTGTACCAAAGTGACGAATAAATTTTCAAAAGTATCTTGTTTTTTTCCATCTTAACTTTGAACTTTGATCAATCGTGTCGAAATGATGGAAAAAAAAATTGACCAATCATCATCATTAAAGTGAAATCAACTTGACCCGATTGAGTTAAATTGAGTTCTCATCCACATAGCTCAAAAGAAAAAAAAAATTAAACTCGAGCTCGAATACTATGCAAATTCGATGAAATGTTAAGAAAGACATTAGAAATTAACGAGAATGTCTCGAGATTATTCGAAAAGCTTGCTCTCCTCTTAACTCTATCGTACTATGCTGAAGATTACACCATGAATAGAAAAAAATAAAATAAAATAAAAAGCAAAAAAAATTGCCTACTTTCTTCTCTTGGCCATCCCAATCCTCATCAAAGCAACGTAGGCAATGAGCCTGTACCCAACGAACATAATCCCCAGTGCAACGGCGGAGACGGCCTGCCCATCAAGCCCCACCTCCTTGATCCCCGGATAATCCCCAACCAAGCAGGAGGAATCGCCGCCGCATGGGTACGTGTCCTCCGGCTTGAACTGCGACCCCATCAGCAGCTTGTACGTGTAGTGGCTTATCGACAGGTATCTGATCCAAGCGATGAAGGGAGGCACGTGCTGGACGTAGTAGCCGCCGGCGAGGAGGAACGAGAGCATGAGCACCGACCCGAGGATGGTCGCCGACTGCTGGTCCATGACCACGGCGCCGATGGCGAGCCCGAGGCCCTGCGCCACGAGCACGCTGTAGAGCAGCACGAAGAGCGTGCTCAGGAAGTCGCCGGCCGCGGGCTTCATCCCGGCCATCCAGTACGTGATGACGACGAAGACGGAGGGGAGGATGAGCTCCATCGGGAGGTCGCCCACTATGCGGGACATGAAGTAGGAGGAGAGCCGGTACATGCCCGAGGACCGCTCCTTCTCGAGCATCATCCGTTCCCTCGGGAAAGTGAAGATGGCGTTGAAGAGGGGGAAGAAGCCCCAGAACGCCGAGTAGAAGAAGAGGAGCCCGATCTGCATAATTCAAAATTTTTAGTCCATCCAACCCAACTGATTCAATTTGATAACTAGCTGTGTTTTCTATAGGAAAAACAAGTTAGGAGATGCCCATCGTATACCTTGTCTTGCAAATTAGAAGCCTCGGATTGCCACCATAATAAGCCGGAGATGAACGCAACGACCAGCACTTGCGCGACTTTTATGCCGGAGAAGGATTGGTGTTTCCTTTCTTTGACCCCTCTCCTGAGCAGGATCACGAACTGTTGCCACCATGTCGTCGGCCAACGATCGGAATGCTTGTGTTCGTGTCCTTGCTTGACGAAGCGATCATCGATCGCACAAAGCTCTTGCTTCAATTGGTCCTCCAGATTGTTCTTGTATGCCATACACAAGGTCTGCTTTGTCGTGCTTTTGCTTTCTTTATCTTCACCTTCGGAAGCGGCTCCTACCGGAACAGTTACATTAAAAAATCAGCGAGAAAGATAGCGAAAGCACGATTAAGCAAACCTTGGCTTCGGCATACAAGAACCGTCTCGAGGACAGATTGAAACAAGAGCTTTGCGCAGCTGAAGATTGCTTCATCAAAGGACTTGAACACAAGCCGGAGAAGGACTGGTATTTCCTTTCTTCGACCCCCTTGTGAGCAGGACTGTGAACTGTTGCCACCATGTTGTCGGCCAACGATCAGCATGCTTGTGTTAAGACGTCCTTCTTTAACGAAGCAATCTTCGATCAAGCATAGCTCTTTCAATCCATCCTCGAGATAGTTCAATACATCAACACCGTGCAAGAAAGCTGGAACAAATGACTCAGACATTTTGCAATTATTCACAACATATGTCCTAGGATTCAATGTCGGCACATTTCTTTAGCAAATGGATGTCTTAATTTGAGCATTAAATTACGTCTCGCAATGCATAATTATGTATCCCCCTATTTCAATTAAACGGATTCCGGAGGATATCCATAGATCAAAAGCGTTTTGGAGTAATTTCCAAGTAAAAAAGGAGTTCAGTTTTGAAAGAGCAAAAGGGGATAGCTAGTAATCCAATCGAACAACAGCTCTATCTCATGTTCTAATTACGAAATTGCATTTGGAAACAGTTAAGACAACATGCTCGTGCACCTTAATAATATCCAGAAAATTCGAGGACGACTGTGTTCGAAAGAACATGCACTTACCAATGCCATTCGCTAGATCCAAGAGAAAATCGGCGGGGTTCATGGCCACGGAAGGTGTGAATCCGATTCCAGCAAAGTATTCCATCACTCTTGCTCCCTCCCCGAAGTACAAGGGACTCCCCTCAGACAAGAGCAACACCTTGTGAAACATGTAGAACAACCTACTCGAGGGCTGATGAATTGTCATAATGACCGTCCTTCCCCCTTTCGCGAGCTCCCACAACTTCGACACGATCCTCTGAGCCGTGGTCGAATCGAGCCCCGATGTCGGCTCATCGAGAAACAGCAAGCTAGGGTTTACGAGCATCTCTTGCCCTATGCTGACCCGCTTTCTCTCTCCTCCTGATATGCCTCTCAGCAACCCGCCTCCGATGATGCTGTTCTTGCACTTGGTCAAGCCGAGCTGAGCTATGACTTCTTCGGCATGCATGACCTTCTCTTCTTTGGTGTAACTCTTGGGCAACCTGAGGAGGGCGGTGAAGACTAGGGTTTCGGTCACAGTCAAGTGAGGGTACATGACATCGTCTTGCGTCACGAACCCGGTCCTCCGCTTTAACGAGTTCGAGAAGGGCTTGCCATTGTAGGTTATGGTCCCGCCCAAGTGGCCGCCCGCGAGCCGCCCGCCCAAGGTGGTCAACAAGGTGGTCTTCCCGCTTCCTGAGGGGCCGAGCATGGCTAGCATTTCGCCTGGTTGAACCACACCGGTGAGTCCATTCAAGATCACTTTCTCTTCCGTCTTCGTACTCTTTCGGAGGAATCCTCCCGCTGCTCTATCAATCTTTATTTTGTAGAGGACGTCGCGAAACTGTGCATCGTTAGGAGGAAAGCGAGCGAAACTATTACTCTAGTTATATACAAAGATCAAGGTTCAAACATTCACATACATTTATTATGACTTGAATTGAAGATGAAACCGAATTTAATGCGCGTAAACTGTAAATTTATGGGGCCTAGGAACCACTTAATTTAAATATAAGGAGCATTTCCTTGACTATTATAAGTTGTATGCACTCATAATCAGAAAGCATTTAAAATCGTGCGCAGGCTACTCTTTTTTCTCCACAAACTCTCTCCATGATCAACCATGTTCAGTATGCAGCATTTAAATGGAATAAACATTTGAATTCCAATCCAGATAAGAGCGGTTTCGATTGAATCTTCTTCAACCAAGATTACGTATCTAACGAGAATCCGATTCTAAGCTTTAAAGAGTGTTAAATAGCCGGCTCGAGTCAAATCAAATTTGAACCCTGATATGCATCATCTACCAAAGATCCATCCCCCGGCCGGCGCGAGATCAACACAGCGCGACTTGGGAGAGTGATGACATTAGATCGCCGGACGCTTAAAGATTCTAGAAACTTGAATATGGTCTAATGTCCTCTTCGTTTCTTTTCTTGTCTGGCCGTGGCCATCTCAACCTGTTCACCTCTGATTCGCGCTGGGCATGGTCTGGTTCATTAATGGCTTCGCGCAGAACATGCACGCCCCATCGACCGACCAAGTCGCGCGCGATCTTTTCCCTTCTTTCTTAATTTTAGTTATCGTATCTGACAAAGAATCTGTACAGATCAAACCCAGCAACACGACACGAAGCGACCTGTAGATATACGAGGATCTTGAAATCCGACGTTTGCGTACCTTGAGAGTGATGGGGGCACTGGGCTTGTTGAAAATGCACGATGCCGTGGCGGCAGTCGCCGTACCTCCTCCGATTCCCGGGTCGGCGGCGGCGGCTTTCTGGGTTTGGGCCTCAAGATCGACCATCTCTTGCTGCTTCCCATTCATGGTCACCTCGCTTTGATTTTTAGGACCCCCCAAGAAAAGCAGTGCTCGCGCTCAATGCCTCAAGAAAGTGACGTTTCAGCAAGAACCCAAGACGGAATATTTATCAGAGCGGAGGAGAGGGAGGGTTCATGCAGAAAGAGCTGGGTTTGGACGTGGCGAGTTAGCGTATCTGATTCCCATCGAGTTCCACGTTCACATCTCTCTCTCTCTTTCTCTCTCCAAAACAGAAACTCTTTGTGTGTGTGTCTCTCTCTCTCTCTCTCTCTCTCTCTCTATCTCTCCCTCGCAGACGCGCACGCTTTCTTGGAATGAGGAGAGAGAGAGTGCATGAAATCGCGCTCAAGAAAGTTCAGTCATTTGCTTTTGGATCAGTGGAGCAAATGGGGGCGAGATTTAAAGAGAAAGCGAAGGGGGGTTTGCTCTTGGTTGCCATGGTCAAACTTGTGACCAGGGGGACTCGAGCAACTGGCCCTGAAAATCAGCGATTCGCAACACATGTTCGAGGTTGTTGGCGGTCGAGCTTTTATAGTACGTGGGACTTCGTTTGAATTGCTCTCTGACAAGTGTTCCATCTCCAAAAAGAAGTGATGTCAAATAGACAGTGGGCTCTTTTAATGACCTCCCGAGTGGATAATCCGATTCATTTTCTTCAAAAATGGTTTCTTGGAGACTCATAAAATGGCAATATTGACACAAATGATCTATGAATATTGACTCAATGTGTAATGTGATTCATGAATTTTTAATTTGTTTAATATGATTCATGAACTTTAGCCTAATATTTAATGTGATCCTCTAACTTTTCATACGTTTAATGTGGTCTATAAACTTTTAATATCTATTTAATGTAATCAATGAATTATATAAAAATTTTCGATGTAATTGTTCAATTAATATAAGATCATGGACAATATTGCACATTTTTATATAATCCAATGTGTAAATTGAATATATACCAAAAGTTCAGGGATTACATTGAATAAATTAAAAGTTTGGAGACCACATTGCACGTTGGACTAAAGTTTAAAGACCACATTGAACAAATTAAAGATTCATGGATCACATTGAGCCAAGATTCATAGACCATTTATGTCATTTTCCCTCACGAAATGTAAGTGTAACAAGTTGTGGTGATGCGCATCGCACTATTCGTTTATACCCCGACCGCGTATGCCCACATAAAATTTTATATATTTATTTCTACTTTGAAATCGTTGCATTGTGGAAGGCGGGTATTGACGCTGATTGAGATGGCCAAGGGTGGCTGAGGTCGGCAGTTACTCCGAGACTGATCGACGATTAAACTTGTACCGACCAGTGGCAATAACCAGTGGCCCATCGACGATGACATTGGGAGTGCTAGCGGTGACATCAGGCCAACACTCCGCCGGCAGTGGAGGTGGCTATTGTTGGGGCTTGGGCCCCAAGCCTTGGGACGACCAGAGCATGTGGTCGGGCCCAATTTGTTGCCACCAAAAAAGAAAAATAAAAAATAACCAAAAAAAGATGTGTAGTACATATCCAGCCCATCCAAAATGCTTTCGGGTCCATCGGGTCATGGGCAGGCCCGCCCGATAACAAGCCATTGCTGATCACGGGCCGCCCAGCCATGACCCACTACTAATCTATTAAGATTACAATCCAACCCTTTGATATTTAACAAAGAAAAAAAATCCATAAGTACCAACTATAATACGTCTAAAAAAAAACGAGAAAGTATATATCTTAATTTTCACTTTTTTTTACTTAAATAAATAGCAAAAAGCACAATTATTTCATATCATGCGTTGAAATTAAATGTACCTTTGGCCCTAATATCATCCGAGAGTAAGCTTTAGATGACGTGCCTACAAAATCACTTCTTGAATGCCTTTAATTGTAAAGTGCACGAACGCCGGAACCAAATACTTTTGGTGTCTTCGAGTTTATCTATGTATTTTATGGGACCCCAGTTTCCTAATTTCACTATAAATATAGATTGACACCTTCTCTTCTATCAAGAGATCATTATCCAAAAAATAAATAAAATATTTTCATCGGTGACCGGTTGGATAAGGATTGATCCCGATGATTATCTTACTTTATATCGCCAATTTGTATTAGTACATGGTTACGTGATAAGTATGGTAAGGGAAAGAAACTTTGCCACGTGACAATCTTTGATATAAGAAAATCGATAATGTTAACCCAGTGAATGTCATGAAGGCATGATCCTAAGATGGCAATATCTCGTGATTACCTTTTAACGAGCTCGGTTTCGAGCCTACCAAGTTAAAAGCCTCTCTGAAACATCTCTACAAGATAGAGGTAACCACGAATTTGACACTGAATTCACGATGGATAGTCTTTAAATCACGCGCTAGTCGTCCTACACGAAATATGCTTGCAATATACTTTGTGTTGTGCCGTCATTAGTAACATTCGAGCTTAAACTCTCGTTGGTAAGTCCATAGTTGTAGAATGCTATTTTTGTCGGACTTAGGTCCAAATGTGATCTTGCTAGCGAGGGTAATGGAATTACCCTCGAGGCTAGCGAATGGGGTCTCTCGATCATAAATAAATGTTGCGAACGTTTATAAATGAGGAAATACGGCACTCTACTTTATAACTCGGCTTTTGTATTTATTAAATTCGCTACTAGAACTTTTTACCCATTCGATATCGGATGAGGAACGTGCGTACTTAAAAACATAGTCAGTATGGACCGTTCCAGATAAGGCAATTCAGCCAGTGGACCATATCGAAGCAAAAGAACAAACAACATAAGCATGCCATTAAATCGAACACTCGTAGTGTTCTCCATCGTCCCATATTTCAAATCAATTTTGAAACCAGCCATCGTTTTGATTGCCTCCAAAGAAAGGCGTGATCAGAGAGCGATACAATCGGACAAAACGTCTAAGGTTTAAAGAGGGAGTAAAGCTAGGGTGAAACATAAAATTCATAATGAGCTCATCATTCGTCTCCTGTCCGAATGAAGCGAACCAGCTGAGCATTGATTACCAAACCAAAAGGAAGTCGTGGCTTCCCTTCTAGTCGCTAAGCATGACAAGACCCTTCCCCAGAAAAAAAAAAAAGGAAAAGGAAACACGCCTCCCTCTTCCTCTGCCGTCTTCTTCCACGCTACTGCTACTCCAAAAAAAAGAAGCAAACAAGCAAGTTCAAACCCTCCATCATCACCATAGTCGTCATCGTCATTAGCAGAAGAAACCGAAGTTGCCATTGTCGAAGTTGAGGGCGTAGCTCAAAGGGTCGTACTGGAAGCTGAACCTCTGGTTATTCTTCTTCTTCTTCTTCTTCTTCCTAGACCAGATGGCGATGCTCTTGTTCTTCAGCGCTTGCCTCTTCATCTCTGTCCTCATCCTCCAGAACAAGCTCCTCAGCTTCCTCTTCCCACCCAACAGCACCACGCTCGCCGCTTCTAAGCAAAGTTCCGTCATGTTCACCACCCCCATGCTCTATGTTCCCTCCGTATCTTTTCCCTGATTTTTCCACAGAACAAGACCTGGAAGAGGACTACAGAAAGGAACGTGTCTTGAGGGGGG